>JABFQM010000166.1:0-48559 GCA_022816865.1 Zelostemma sp. ZL-2020 | reverse complement strand
CTTATCTTTGCAAAGGTACTTGACTTGCGCACTTTACTCTTAAAGTCACGTCGCCTCTCGTTTCATTGCATCCCTCGGCATCTCATTGCGTTCATTCTACTACAGCTGATACGAGAAAATTGCCTCGTTTACGTTGTTGAACGTCAAAGCTCCGTGTCACTCACCCGTCACTTTTCAAGCAACAACAATATTTCAACGCAGGCAATTCTCGTGTTTGCTCAAGCAGTTCTAAGCGTCTCGCGATTCGTGTCATTTATGTTGCGTGTTGGTGTTGATGCAAGGGGCAGGAGATACCCATATACATATGGTACGAGTCGTACCCAACCCACAGCGGGGAAGGTTACGAAGGGCGAGTTTCGAGGGTCAATCCAAACACGCCGTACGGGGTGGCCAGTCTCAATCTGACAAACATCAGGGAGAGCGACCAGGGCTGGTACGAGTGCAAGGTCGTCTTCCTCAATCGCTCTCCAAACAGTCACAAAAACGGCACGTGGTTTCATCTCGACGTGCACGGTAAGAATTCAACGAGCCCATGCAAAATTCATCCGCGGACTCGGGTTCGATTTGCAATTCAATTTTTTAAATCCTACGTATCCTAGGTACATCGTGCTATTTTCACCATTTTCGCCATGAAAATTGACGCTCATTTCATGGACACTATTGATTTCAGCTGCACCCAGGTTCAGTATAACGCCCGAGGATATGATTTACGTAAATCTCGGTGACTCCATTATCCTCAACTGCCAAGCGGAGGGTACGCCGGCACCGGAAATTCTCTGGTACAAGGACGCCAATCCGGTAGAGCCGTCCTCGACAATCGGGATATTCAACGACGGGACCGAGCTGCGTTTTTCGAGCATCAAAAACGAGGACATCGGCGATTACACGTGCATCGCGAGGAACGGCGAGGGCCAGATCAGTCACACTGCGCGAGTCATAATTGCTGGTGAGTTTTATTTTTCCTTTTTTGCCTTTCAAATTGAACAAAAAACTTTAGACGTGAACAAAATGTTATCCAGATTTTTATCTCGATAATATGCAAAGACTCAGCTGTCACGCTCGGGTAGCAAAAGTGTCGACGATTGGGAAAGAAAGACTCTCAACGCTTTGAACCCATAAATTTTATAGACACTTGTAAAGATGGCACCTTTCTTGGCGCACTCGTAAAATTCACGTTTGGGTGCTCTCTCAGTCACCCCGTGATAAAATTTACGTCAGGCAAAGAGGTTACTGTGACATTCAACTTTTCGATTCTTTCGATTCTTTAGATCTTTTGGTGGGAAGGCATCGACTGCGAGTCAATTAAAAAGACTTGATTCTTCTTCTTCTAAATGCATTTTCCTCCCCCCTCCCAGAGATTCTCGACCGAGAGTCTCGAATGCCCATTTCTCTTTGTTCTTGGCAAGTTTCATTCACACTCTTCAAAATTCAAAGAATAAAAATATGAACGAGTCTCGCAAGCCAAAGCATTTTTTGCGTCATTTTCCCTTGCTTCCCGAGTAAGGGAGGAAAAATCCATGTGCGTTTCTCGTGCATAGACGTGGACTTTTTCCATCCTCTTGCGCATTAGATTCGCGTGTTCGCGTACATAATTGTTGAGCGATCATCATGAGTACATGCAGCCTAGCTCTGTAATGTTTCTGAATATCATTACCGCTACGGTTTCTCAAGACCTTACGAAACGTGATTCGCACATCTCGCTTGTTCCTTACGTTTCAAACGCTGCGCTTTATGCGTTTTTGCACTCTGATACTGCTTCAAGCTTGCACAGACGTCAAAAGCCGACATACCCTTTCGACATGAGAGAAACACATGAAGGATAACACTGGCAGCGGCAGCGAGGTCTGCATCAGTGACTAAGGAATCATCATTCCTCTGAAGAAACGTTGGCAAATCTCCCTATTACGTCGTAATAAGTAATGTTAAAATTTCCTGCAACGCGGGGTCGTAAAAAATATATTTCTCGAGAGCATATCGATTACTCTCCTCCAACTGTAATGCGCGAGGTCCACATTGCGGAAAATAAACGACTGGCGTATTTGAAACACTTTTTTTTTCTCTGAAAATTCCAACCCTTGAGGCAAAGTACAGTTTTTAATTTAGTTGAGCTTCAATGCAAATCCGATCGTCGAAATACGATTCCGTGCAGCGGGGGAAAAATTGTACGTCTCTCGTTTTGGCCATGCTTGCCATTGTAATGTTTTCGGATCAATCCGGCTCTTTGCTCATGATAAAACAAGACCATCATGATAAAAGTTCGGCTAATACGAAACGGTTTTATAACACGACTCCAAGTCTTTCGAATAAAAAAGAAACAAGGTTGTGAAAAAAAGAAATGTTAAATACGTCGCATCGATCGAAATCTTTGACAAGTGCTTTTCGATTTGAAAAGAAGCTTTGTGCATTTTTCCGGCTGGCCTGATACACTCTACCTATCCGTAATGGCTTTTGTCCCGTTATCGTACGCGACGATAAACTCCCGGTCGAGAAAATTCTTCAATCTTGCTCTTTCGTCAATTTTCGCCCTGTTGCTGCTCGACCCCGACTTTTCCATCAAGTCACGCCGAGAGCAGCCATTCTCGTGGTCATGCCAGGCGTTTTGCCCTGAATATTGGATTTCATCGGCAGTGTTGTCGGCCAAAGCTGCGACAGCTACGGTAAATATACCGACATCACCGATACTGTCGTCGTTATTTCTAGGCTCCGGGCAAAGATTGCAAATGGCAGATAACCTCTCTCGATATTACCGAGTGTTGCTCTGTTTATTTAACTTGTATATCCGATGCACACCATTCAGAACCGCCTAATCGCTACTCGCACAAACTCGGCTTGGAAACTGCCCTATGACTTTTGTTCCGAATGTTTCTCTTGAATCTACGTTACGTTTAATTTTCTCGTCTTTTGCTGATGTTACATTCGTTTACATACTCTCGTAAATGAAAAGCAAGCACCCACGTATCCAACTTTTGGCTTTCACAGACCTTTTTTTCGCGAAGAAAAATATTTTCCGAGCGAAAATACCTTTTTTCCTGGCCGAAAATTTCATTAAGCATACTAATTCATCGATTCTGAGCAAAACCAGATTTTTCCCGATGCGCTTACACAAAAGCCGCTTCCGCTCCCAGACATTCGCCTAACTTGTTTTCCCGAACGATCCTGAGAAATGATTAACGTCGTGACATTTTTCCGTTGATTGTTTGCAATAAACTGAAGAAGAAATGTAAAAAAAAAAGACAGGCGTAGCCTAGAGCCGAGGGTTTAAGCGGGTTCTCGCGTGACTTGTCCCAAGTCCGTAAATGGTGTATTTGCAAGCTTGCTTTGGAAAACGCAAGATAAATGTAATTGCATTACACCACGTGTTTCATCAAATCTCCCGCGCGCGCTTCCACCTTTCTATTTGCTGTAGAATTGCGCATTCGCTTTGATAGTGTCTTGACAACGATTCTAGTGTTGAGTACTTTTCCCTTCGAAAGACATAAAAAACCTTGATTACTTTTCCTAATAAATTAACTCGGGGCCAAAGAAAATAAAACTGCACGCCTCGAGCTATCTTTCTTTAAAATCTGGAAAATTACTAGCAATCATACGAGTGATGTTGACAAAAGTTGAATAAATCGCTGACGTTTAGGTGGGGCTGTAATCATGGTGCCGCCAACGAACCAGACCAAACTGGAAGGTGAGAAGGTTCAGTTTTCGTGCGAGGCAAAGGCTCTTCCAACAAATGTGACGGTCCGATGGTTTCGGGAAGGGGCTCTGGTCACAGAAGTCTCTGCTCTAGACACTCGAGCTTCCGTGAAACAGGACGGCAGTTTGGTCATCAACCCGGTCAGTTCGGACGATACCGGGCAATATCTCTGCGAAGTGACCAACGGTATAGGCGAGCCTCAAACCGCCAGTGCTTTTTTAAACGTTGAATGTAAGTTTCTGTCATTCTTTGCTTGCGTTGAAAAAGAAAAGATGTGAAAAACAAAAAGCCTGTATTCAAATTGAATCGATTCAGATCCGGCAAAGGTCACGTACACTCCGACCGTCCAATACTTGGCATTCCGATTGGCCGGCGTAGTTCAATGTTACATTAAAGCCAATCCACCGCTGCAGTACGTGACTTGGACGAAAGATAAGCGATTGCTCGAGCCCTACCAGACCAAGGACATTGTCATCATGAACAACGGCTCGCTCCTTTTTACGAAAGTCAATGAAAATCATCAAGGCAAATACACTTGCACCCCGTACAACGCCCAGGGTACGCAAGGCAGTTCAGGTCAGATGGAGGTCCTCGTGAGAAACCCCCCGGTGTTCACTTTGGAACCGGAACCGATGTACCAGCGAAAGGTCGGCCAAACGGTGGAAATGTACTGCGACGCTCAGGAGGCCGAGGGAACCCAGAAACCCGTTATACAGTGGCAAAGGGTAATAAAAGTAGCACCGTTGAAACCAAAGCGAATTTAAAACGAGCAAATTTCTGCTTCGTTTGACTGATTGCAGAAGGACGGCTCTTTGGTACAGCACAATCGCGCCAAAGCCGTGGGCGGTAATTTGACCATCGAGGCTTTGAGGAGGGACGATTTCGGGTTCTATCAGTGCGTCGCCTCGAACGAAGTGGCCATCATCACTTCACCGACGCAGCTCATCATCGAAGGCACTCAGCCTCATTCCCCCTACAACGTCACTGGAACCGCGACTGAATTCTCGGTTACTTTGCTTTGGCTACCGGGTTACTCCGGTGGGCCGGATTACAAGCAAGATTACACAATCTGGTACATCTTTTCTCCGCCCCAACTTTCTCATCGCCGGCCCTATTTTTATAGAACTCTTTTAATTTTTCGCAATTTAGGTACAGAGAAGCGGGAACTTCGGAATGGACGACAATTCCAGTGACGCCTTCCGGTAGTACAACGGTGACGATAAACCGATTATCTCCCGGGACGCTTTACGAGTTTCAAGTCGTGGGGAAGAACGCTCTGGGTGACGGTATGCTCAGCAAAGTCATAACCGTGAGGACACTCGGTAAGATGCAATTATATTTGTTCCGATTTCTCACTGAAAAATGAAAATACCCGTCTCTTTAACGACTCTGAAACTCGTCTATTTCTCAAACTTGTGAAACATTCAATCACGCATTTCTTCAAACTTACTTATTTCATCTTCCCAATGCTATCGTTAAGACGTTGGACTAACGCGCTCTGCCACGCCCGCATCGAGTGCCGTAGATCAAGCCGCGGCTTCCGATCAAAGTGGTAAGAACTAGAAATTCAGTATTCACCTGAATTTCAACTTTGAAAAATGTAAAAACTTGAAAACTGATGGTTGAGAAAAAGTTTTACAATTGAAGAAGCCAAAAACTCAGACAGCCGTCATTTCATATTTCACAGGGTCCTTTTCTCTCTCTCACTCTCTCCCTTGCGCGCGCCTTTTTATTAGTGAAAACTCCGATAATTACTGGAGCAAGTTGAGTCTCTCCCAAGTTGAAGCCAGCCTCTTCATCCATCTCGAGAAGGCGTTTCCTTCGTCCTTCGTCGTACAAGTATGTTTTTTTAGCCCCACCCTCTCACGCCTCGTCCAAGTTCGAAAGCCTCGAGATGACGAGATTATCATCGAGCATCGTTGGGATGCATTCCAACGAATTCTATCGGGAGAAACCCATCGAGCCATTCCCTAGACTTTCGCTTTCATTCTTTTCTTGCGAATTCATCGACTCCGCGCTCGATATTTGTACACTGTGCTCGTCATTTTGCATTTCCCACTTTATCCGTGCCATCTGTACTCCGCAGACTTTGAAACATGGCCTTTTTTTGCACAGCTTTCACGCGGCTTTCAATTTTAGCCAAGTACTCTAGCGACTGATGGTAATTTTTCTTTTTCGTCCGACCATCCCAACCACTCTTTTTTATTTCCCGTTCAAATTAAAAACGACGCGTGAAAAGTATTTTCATTTTCCTCATTTCTCTCGTTTCCTGTACCATTTTCTTTTTCATTTACATGCCTTGTTTCTTTTCCATTTCAGATATTTTAGATTATAGTTCTTACGTGTCACCAACCGACGCTGAGAAAATTCGTTCGAAAGGTATTTTTTTTCGTTACATTTATTTTATGTTTGCTGTTAAAAAAAGACAAGTGAAAAAGCATCGACACGCGTTACACGCGCCCTCCGATGCTACAAAATGATTAGAAAACAATGCAAAAGATTATGCCCATATATTCCGCGTTGACAAAGCAGCATTAATTTTTTGCATCTTTCGGATCGCGATATTATAATACGCAAACTCGACTTGTGTGTATGCAAATGTGTCACGAGCCGTCGACAGTGCTAATGTCCTAGTTAATTGTCTGCACAAATTACCCGCGCAAAGTACTCTAAAACTTTTTTTCACATGGGAGCAAATATTGGTCGTTGCGCGTTACAAAATTAAAAGCTGAAACTTGTAGCCGAGTTTAATCCGGCTTTGCTGGATTTTTGCGAGGGAAATGCGCAACTTTTTACGCGACCCAAACGAGTGAGGATGAAATCGAAATCGCTGTAATAACAAAACTGTCGCGCAATCATCAAAGACAATACGGGAGTTAGGGGGAGAAATTAATTTAAATCTCGTTGGATTTGTTATATTCTAATACCTCGTTAGGGTATAAAGATTATCGCTCTTTTCACCATGCGGTGACAAAAAAGCATGGGACACAAAGACGAGAGCCCTCCATCGAAGTGCGACCAGGTGCTCTTGGAGCGACTAATTTACTGGCCGGCGTACAGTGTTTGTCAATCCTTTTTCGTGTGTACCGATGATACAACTCGAGCTTGATGTTTTTTCTTTTTTTTCCAATTATCGACTGCATCCAGTTCCATTCATGTGCTCACTGTCCGAGATACGATCTATTCCAGTTTCACGTCTCGTTATGATGAGATTGTTGTCATTTCGATCGAGCGTTTCCAAGCTAATCCGTAAAAATGTTTCCGTTATTCACTCGACACTCAATTGCTTCGAAAGATTTGCTCTAAACAAATTTGCAAGAAAAATCTGAAGCAGCTGTTTCTGCGGCTACGAAAAACATGGTTGGCTCGTCGGGAAAAGAAAATTACACAACCAACCTCCGCCGCGGACGGACAATAAATATTTGCCTTTCCTTGTTGCTAGAATGAATTTGCTGAATCCCCGATGCGGCGCCGCTTGCAAAATGTTTGTTCCACCGCGTTCAATTTTTTCCCGACTTTGTTATCCACGAGTGAATGGATGAAATGTTGGAATGCCCCTCGATCGAGTTTGCGGTTCAAGAGAGATAAAGAGAGAGAGAGAGAGATGTTGAAATAATTATTGACTCGGTGATGATTTGCACTGAAAAAAATGTCTCATATCAGCAGGACCAAAGCCTGGC
Source organism: Zelostemma sp. ZL-2020 (assembly GCA_022816865.1). Classification (NCBI taxonomy): domain Eukaryota; kingdom Metazoa; phylum Arthropoda; class Insecta; order Hymenoptera; family Platygastridae; genus Zelostemma; species Zelostemma sp. ZL-2020. The sequence continues at coordinate 41,194 of JABFQM010000166.1, read as the reverse complement.
CCCCCGAGGAATCTGACGGTCACAGAGGTAAGCAACGGCTTTCTCGTAACGTGGCAGCAGCCGCTGGAAAGAAGCCACTTAATCCAGTACTATACCATCAAGTACAAAACGGACGGACCTTGGAAAACGCTCAATAAGGGACAGATCCGACCTGAAGAAACCAGCTATCTGGGTAAATATTTCATCCATCTAATAACGTCCCCTTGTCTGTACTTGCGTACTTCGTACTACTCGAAGGGTGAAATTTCAGTGAAGAATCTGGTCGGCGGTAGGACCTACTACTTCCAAGTGTTTGCAAATTCGGCAATGAACTATGGCGTGAGCGAGCAAGTCAAGTTTCCGGTGCCGGCGCGCGTCAAGCACAAGGCCATAACTGCTGGAGTCGTGGGTGGAATCCTTTTTTTTATCGTTGCCATAATTCTCAGCATATGCGCGGTTAAAATATGCAACAAACGAAAGCGACGAAAACAAGAGAAAGGTAAAGTGCCGGAATTTCGTGCTATGTATATATACGTGTATGTGTATGTACAACGAATGTGTGGAAAAACTTGATTAACCCGATGTGTTGTTTTGTGACACTTTAGAACTACTTTCAGCGTACAACATGGTGGCATGCAGAGTTACCGATGCCCGAAACGGCGCCGGGCAAGGACCGCCGCAACAAAGTACAGTGCCTTTAAAAAAGTGAGTCTCTCGTCAATCATTTCGCAATATCATCGTCTTTCGAGTCATTAACGTACTCGTCATCAACTGAACAAACAACTGCTCGTACCTGCTGTTCCATTATTTCCGATACGCAGCGAAAATGCAATTCGTTACCGTTGCTTGCACAAGGTTGTTTCAATCAAATGGAATGAAATGAAATGTTCAAACTCGTCGCAGCAGGTACGAGAAAAAAAAAGGAAAACTGCACGGAAAAAAATATGTGTTCGTTTCACAACCAGAAAACATGGGCTAGCATAGACAAAATTATCCGATATCTTGATCAGAACGGAATCATTTCGCAGTAAGAGAAAGTGATGTATCTCGGACGACTTTTCGCGACTCGCATGAATTCCTAGATGCAAACATGAAATTACATCAAGTTCAATATCTTTCATGTACAGCCGATCAAAAAAACGGAAAGATCTGAGGTCTACATCGCTCTTCCCTTTTGCTTCTGTACCCAGATCTTTTTTTCCGTGTAGAACAAGAATTAATTATAGCAAACAAGTCACCGAGTTGAACGCGCTCACAGATCGTATGGCCGATCATGTCGAATCGTTTCTACGGTAATTTCGGCGCCCGCCAAACTCGGGATTTGATGTTGCTGGAAGATAAAAGGAAGAAATGACGCGAAAAAATGATGAATTCTTCGGAGGAACGGTTGCCTCTTTGTCAAAGGATCCTTTTATCTTAACATTGGCACTTGGTGCCTTTTAAAATAATACGTAAAGAGATCGGCAGACCTTAACCGCACGAGCAGATGTATTTTGGACGAGGTTGGAGCGAGCTTTATATTTGTAAACGAGTTGAATAGCGTTTTGCGAAGCGTCGATACGATGTAACGGGCAATGTAATCGTTGGACTTGGAACATTCGCTCAAGGTTCCGAGTTTCGTCAAATTTTCACAAGGGCGAGAGACATTATGCCTTTGCCATCATCTTGAAGAAGTGATGATTATCGATCGTTAGATTTAATCACAGCGGCGGCGGCACATTATGATTTCAATGGCATCCAAAAGTCCACAATACGACTGCAGTGATGCCTATTCTGGAGTATATCATATTTCGTTTAACGGATTTTCGTTCCCGAGTTTCATGTTGTATTCATTTACTTGCAAATAGTTTGCGCCACAGACTGGAAAATGGATCAATTTTTCTTCTAGCTTTTAATTTATCAATTTTATCATCAAACTCCTAGAGTTGAGAGCTTCTTATCACGATGACACGAAAAAATAAAACTTTTTGTTTTTGTTTCCTTTTTGTTCATCGAATCATAAACACATTTTGAGAGAGAAAAGATTGTCCGTGGATACACGAGCGCAATGAATTTGCGTCTCATCGATATTCGAGGAATTGGTCGCGATACAAATGTGATTATGATTGTTGCTTATACGCGTAAAGGTTAGAAGTTTTTTACCTCGCGCCGTTAGAACTGATACCATTCGAACATATCCAGAACGGGCTGTACGGTTCAGCTACTGCCAGGGGCACGCTCAAGTTTACTCGGTAAATGTAATCACCCAATTATCGAAAGACAATTCAAATACGTTAATTGATTCATTCAACGGTACGGAAACGCATAAGCTCACATTCGAGCTAGAGTCGAGAGTGCAAAGCCTCATTCTTTTCTTTCATTTTTCAATTGAAAAATTTTACGTTGCATAATTGTTTTTTTTGTAATTAAATTAATTTTTTTCCTTTAAGAAAAAAAACCAAGATTGTTGAAATTCTTAGGAGAGAGTCAAGTTCTTATGTGAGTTTCGAGCCGAGAACGTAAGGGGCGGGGTTTTTTGATTCGCATTTTTGCCTAGTAAAAAAGCAGGGCCAATAAGTTTGTTGTTGGACTATTTCTCGAATGATGTCTCGACACAACGTGGTGTCCCTTGTCCTCTGTATGTTCCGTAGGTCGACAAACTTGACCGCGTGCGGCGGCGAGTCAGTGTCGACGCTGACCCGTTGCAGTCCGTTGAATCCGCAACCACAACCTCTTCATCAACCACTTCCTACGCAAGTAACCCCCGCCACTGCCACTTTGGAGCAGGTCCACGAGGCCCCCCCGAATCGTGATCGTGACCACCACGCCCTTCATCTCGATAACCGAGATTACGAGAGCGTGTTTATCATAGAGAGGCGGAACAGTAAGCCCAACATCCGCTAGCCTGACCAGACTCCCCAGGTCACGACCAGATATCTACCACTACTACTACTATTACTCCTACCAAATAGTCACAATCTCGAAACGAACGAAACGAACGTTGCACCTTACTACCTTTACCGTTACTATACCACTCATTAAGCACATCACGAGCATTACTGTCCAACTACCACTGCTACTGAAACAACAACTGCAACGATCTACTGTCTGCTACTACTTGGGTTGATTGTCATAACTCTGCTGTAGAGAGATGAGAGATGAGCAATACAGGCAAACAGCTAGGAGTCTATAGTTGTTCCAGTCAGTACCCCCTACCTTCGTTCGACGGAATAGGGAGTACATAGGTAGAAGAGAATAGTTGGAGCTCTTTTTCTTTTCTTTTTTTCACTTCTTCTTCGTTTCTCTCTTACTTTTTCTCTTTTCTTCACACTTTGCGCGCGTGCGCGCGCGCGTCAATGCGTTTATTATTATTTTGCTTAAGCTTTACGAAGCGTCGCTCGTTCGCACTGTTCATTATACATTATACATATATATTAATATATATATATACCGTAGCCTTTAGCATAGTCTTTTGCTCTCACACATCTCTCGACCATTTCCCATTTCTTCATCTTCTTCCTGTTTTATTCATCTTTATCACTCTTTTATTTGTTTTCGCGATATATCTCTCGATTTTGCCCATCAAACGACGACTATAACCCGCACTGGTCCACCATGCAGAGGGTTTTATTGATTTGTCTCTGCCATCAGGTGTTATCGAGTAAGAGAGAGGGTAAACTCGATACATTTATTGGATTCTGGACACGAAAACGAAATCATTCGTAATTTTTTATTTTATGGCTCTCGGTCATATTTTCTCTTGACTTTTTCATTCTTTCATCGTCTTGTTTGTAGGACTCGAAAATGAAATGAAAATTCATTTTTTTCATTGATATCAACGACTCGTGTCGGCTCGAGTAAACGATAAAATCTGATATTGTTTTCTTATGTGCATACTTTGCCCTGAAATTGAACGAAAAAATATGAAATATATACGTCCCATGTATGGCCATGTACAGGTCATTTTACTCGAGCGCTCGGTTCTACTGTTACATTTTTCTATGTGTACAAACAAGTCTATGTACACAAGCACTCACGTTTCTACACATCTCAAATGTATACACGCTTCAATATTCAACGCGTTCTTGTTTCTTTCGATATGCAGGTAGATGTACTTTTTATCTCTGTAGATAGATTCTCTTTGCGATGATCAACGATTCGTAGCAAAAGTCATTATTTTCCGAGTTTTCTCTTCAATAGTCGACGAAATATATACGACGTTTCCGAAACATGTTTTCAAATTTATTACGGCATCAATGCAATTTTTTATTTATACACCTTTTTCTTTCGTAAATCTCGATTTAACAATTTTTTTCTCAAAGAAACATCGATTACTCTAGTAATTCAACTAGCCCGCACCCACACACGCGCACAGACACATATTGCCATGAATTGCCTGGTTTCCCATTCGCAACTGGAATTTTCAATTTTTCGTTTCTTCTTGATTATTTTCAGTTTTGCGATTGTAGACGAACCGTAAAATATGACAGAAAAAGAGAAAAAAGTACGTATCTTCGTATCTCATCCATCCTTTCTCTTTTGCGTCCAATAATCAACTGATATCATATTCATTGTTTGCCTTTGTTTCGTTACACTTGCACGATTTTTGTGTACACTTTCTCAACTTGATAACAACAGCAAGATGACTCGCAAAAAATTTCATCCATTTTTCTCACATTTCGTAGTAGTATTGTTTTTTCCAACTCGCTCCCTTAAAAATTTCTCGATTCGCAGTTTTAAAATTCTTCAACAACACGTCATTCTGTAAAGACTCGGCTATAGTCGAGTCTAAATTTCAGCCTACTTTGAACCTACTTCAACCTACCTACGTTTCAATGAACGAGGACAAACAACCTACGACGTGCCAAATTTATTCCACTTCTGCCACATTTTAGGCTGAAATCAAAGGTTTAGGTCGAGGAGGCTAAAAGTAGGCTGAACTGGATTGAGATAGGTCGAGGAGGCTGCGAGTAGGCTGAAATTTGGACTCGGGTAGTCATCAAGCTTTTCGTAGTCCCGAGGCTGCATTTTATCCGTAGTCGTAACTATTTTTTTTACTAAAAACATGTTTAGATCACGCTTTCGTCATGTGTGGTGTTGAGTAAACTGTCTTAAATCTAGTATTGTAATCATCATTTCATCGACTACTTTGTGCTGAAAACAGGCACGGTCTGATATTTACAAGATTGCGTAGAGTGCCAGCGATTTGCTCATGTTGTACATCACGACCTTGATAACGTTCACTTTATGAATCTCGTCATCTATTTGCTCCCTAATTACCGTCTCTAGAAAAGTAACATTCAATTATTTAGCGCTACATATTTATTATCATTATTACCACAATTGTTTTTCGTGAATGTAATCGTTGTGTTACAATATTCTCTCTCCCCCATCTTTCCTTGCTGCCGGACTCAAAGGAGGAAAAAAGGTGACATGTTTTGGAGCACCTAAATCCACAATTGCTATCACAAAAACGAAACCAAAAAAAAAAAATTCAGAAAAAGAAAAAAATCCAATCACTCACACAACCTGTTAGGCTCCAAACGCACCTGTCCACTATTTCGCACCTGAATGCGCATGCGCATGAAGTTCCCAGCAGTCCCCGCATCTGTTGCAATTCTCGTTGTCATTAAATATGTATAATCCATGTTGCCATTCTCGTCATCTTTTTATGTTTTAATAACCCCTTGTCCTTTGCAGTTTTATTGATTTATATGTTGAAGATTTTACATGTCGTAATACATCTGTTGCACGCTCTTAACGTTGAAACGGCCTGTTCTAGCTCTGGTGCAAAAAGAATCCATTTTCCCCCGACAGAAGGCCGCGCGAAGAGTAACAATTCTTCGTGCACCTCGAGGCGGTTTTGGGGCTTACCACCACATGAAATATAAATAAAATAAAAACCCAAATCCGCTGAAAAACAGGCTGTTTCGAGAAACGTACGTTCGCCGAGTGAAAACTGACGCTATTTTTTGTCTGTGACGCAGATCTAGAAAAAGCCGAGTACCAGGTCTAAGTCTCTTGCGGGAAATCCTGAGCCCCGACATGCCGGACGGCACTAGCCGGGGACGGCCACTGGGGAAAATATCCCGTGCGGCCGACGGGCGTTTCGTCATAGCGGACTCGGTGCTGAGCTCGGCCAACAACAGTATCCTGGACGCTTCTAGCAGCGACGACGGTGGTTTCTTGCCAAAGAGCCGGCTCAAGTCATCCTGGAGGCGGCCGCTGGTCGGGACAAGTCAGCTAAGCCTGCGCTCCGAAGGAAGCGGTGTCTCCGTAGGGATGTCAGCTGCGGCGGCAGCAGCTGCGGCGGCGGCGGTCGGCCAGCACCTTTTCATGTTGGGCGGAGGAGGAGGGGGCGGAGGAACGGCGGGAAGGCCCGGCAAACATCATCTACTATCAGCGGCGGCTGCGGCGGCGGCAGCGGCGGCACAATCGGCTTCGATTCACGCAATCTCCGCGCCCCACTACTTGACCAGTTCGCCGAGCGGCCTGCAAGTACCCTGGACCTCGGTCTACCTGAGCAGCGACTTGAGCTCGGTCAGACAAACGTCCTCGTCAAGGGAGCGCTCTTTCCCCACGCCTTCCAACGTCGGCTACCACCATCATCACCATCATCATCACCATCTGCAACTACGCAACGTTCACGAACGCTACAGTCAAGAGTTGCCGTCACTCAAAGCGATCCACGCCGAGTCCAGCAGAAGATTCGTACCCGTTCAGCCGTTAGCCACGTCGTCGCCGCCTCAAGCTACCGGAAGGCCGCGCGCAAGGCTACCACCGAGGCACATCAGGCACTCGAGATCGGCCCCTGAATTGGCCGCTTCGCCGGATCTCGAAACCTCCCCGGAAAGCCGATCCAGCAGTTCCGGTTTCGGCAGTAAGAACACCTCGTCTCATCAGAACCAAAGCTCCAGGAGCGGTAGCACGGTGGCCGAGTGGCGACCTCCGCCCTATCGCCCACCCCCACCCCCTTGCGTCGGTAGGTGGCTGGAACTCGAGGAAGAAGAGCGCGGCGGTAAGGTCTTGATGGGACCTTGCTCCCCGACACTTCCGCCCCCACAAACGACGGCGACGGCCGTGACGACTCGACTTTTGCACTCGTCCGCTTTGGACGCTGGCAGCGTCGACGGTCATTACGAGTTTGACCCGGTGTCTTGCACGCCAACGCCAACATCCGCTTCGACACCGACGAGGGAGGAACGCCCGCCAGCCGTCCACACGATTCACGTGCCTCCGATTCATCATCAGGTTCATCAGATTCATCAAAGCACTTCGCGGTATTCAAGGGACAACATCGAAGCGCGAGTTCAAGCGATGAAGGCCGAGTTTCATCAATTTAGGCAGAGGCAGGCCAGAAGAAGACAAAGTTTACACCTGGAGAGCGCATGTTAAAGGCCCTCCGGATACGATCTCTTCTATCAAGACTGAAAACATTGCTCCCGTTGCTCTCCCGTTTAACGTGAAATCTGATTCCGAGAGAATACGAGATTCGACAGGCGAGCATCGACATCGATATCTCGTGATAATCATTACTAAACGAGATTGGGGAGAATCCGAGGCGTGCGAGATTCAACGACGAGAACGGACGAGAGAGAATCCCGGAAACAATCAGTGATATTCGCAGATAATACCCTTGTTTTCTTGCCAGACTGTTCGTTAAGATAAGAACACGTTGCGCGATTACTCGTTTTAGATCTCACCGCGCGCGCGCGCCTAAGTTATCAGCTTTTCGAGACTTCAAAAAGGGATAACGAATTTCATAATCATCTTTGTATCATCGACCAGACGCAAAAGACGCACGAGACGCAGGAGAAGGAAAAGATGATATTCTGCACGAAGAACTTGTTATCCCTTGTTACAAAAATACTTTTAAAGTTTTGAGCGATTTGAGGTGCTCTTGGTGCAGAGTAGCGGCTTTCCGGCAGATCAAGAGTGCATGAAAATTCCATTTTCATACCGAGCGAGAGAGCAAATCGACAACGTCCAGCCTCCGGAAGAAATATCTATACTTTTCTGCCTGGGACTCGACGGAAACAGTTCGTGAGATACTCGCGAGTGGACGATGGCGCTAAATTGCTACCCCAAAGATATTGTATCGTGTACGAGCTATACATATACCATTTAATGACGCATAAGATTATTCATAGTAAAACTCTAAGTAATAAGTAATGAAGCAATGATATACACACTTTACACCACACGCGTGCGCGCGCCGACACGCAACCCACACACATACGCGCGCACGCACGCACACAGAAAGAAAAAGGGAAAGAGACACGCGCGTACACACATCTACACAGTTGAGGAGAGAAATGTACCTTGGAATTAAATTCAATTCTTTTTTTGGATGCTAAAAAAATCAATTCGACAAGCGTGGTCTCAATAATGGTACAAGAGATTGTATCGTATTTTTTTGACATTTTTGATACTTGTTTTCAAGACAAAAATACAAAGATCTCTGCAAGAACTTGCACAAAATTAAATAAATACGAAGAGGAAATTTCATATGACAGTGCATTGTGTCAATATCTTTAAGATCCATCCGATCCAACTTTCACAATTGGCGATTGTTTGAGGAAAAAACAAGAAGATCCGAGGTACGTGACTCTCCTCTAGGTACACATTCTACGGTTATTAATGATGAGCAATGGACTCGAAACGTGATATTAGGCCGAAGCTTGCCTCGAGATTGCTTAAGGGGACTCATTCGTACTGCACTGCCTGTTTAGGGTTTCGCGATAGTGACCCAACCATATTATCGGCACAATAATTTTTCTTAAGCAACGTAAACGAGATGAAGTAACGCTCTCTAAACTTGTTGGAGAACCATGGTTTTCAACGAGTTAACCAAGGCCGAAGACCTTACTTTTTTAAAGCCCGCTTAAAGTCACGAAACGTCAAAGTAAGAGTACTTTTTTTAAAGAAAAAGTTTGACAAATGCGCAGATTTGTGATCAATGCGAAACTGGCGATTCGAAACTGTAAATTACCAAGTTTTTATCTCACCCACGTTTGGGGGTGAAGTCGAAAGCGACTTCCAGCAACTTTTTCGCGTGAAAAAGAAAAAATGTAAATGAAAGAAAAAAAATGTTGCAAGCATTGCAACGACTCGAGCGGCGAGGAAGGAATAGCATTTGCAATGGATGCGATGGCCCGTTTCATTAAATTCTTTCAAAGAGACGATTGGCAGCGATTCGTGATATATTTCGCTTTCACTTTTTTCTTTCGTAAAACGCCATTGAACGAAAAATTTGTAAATGTTGTTAATATCGAATTGGCCCTAACGTTCGCAAATGGCACAACTATGAGTCAATTATCGTTGGTAGTTTGATATATTTCCAGAGTAAAAAGTGACGCTAATTTGTAACGTGAAAAGGGAGGAAAGGATGCCAAGTGACGCTCGATCGTTTCGCATTTGCCTGAATACTATTTCGCTCCTTTCCGAGCCTGACGAAAAGGACGAGAAGAAGCACCGAGAACTAATCTCATTCTCACGAAACGCATCGCATGAAATCGTCATCCGAGTTTGTTGGGGTTGAGCCGAAGCTTTTGGGGGTGCATTTCATTCAAATGTCAATTTTTCAATACGTTACGAGAAGAATAATGAATGTTTGTCTTCGGATTAAAGAAATAAAAAAAACAATAAGGGTGCATTTTCTTTGCAAGAGAAGAAGCACCCTGCAAGTCTTTAAAGCACCACGTTCACAGACTGACCTTGAAGACATTTTACTTTTTTTTATAGTACAAACATTAATTTATAAATAATATAATAAACATAACATGATATTGATAGAAAATAGTTGGAATAAAGAGCTCTACTCACGATTCAACTATACTCGGCTAAAATACATGAGGTTTACCGACGGACAAGTACGTTATACATATAATTTATTGTGAATTACATAGCTGTGTATGGACAAGAGCGAGTGAGCAGGGATGAAAAGTGTGAGCAGGTGTGAAAAGTGTGTATGCGAGAGGCTAACGGTACCGTACAATTATACATAAATATGGCGAACGCGAAGGAAGAAAGAAGAGGAAGAGTGACCGTGTAACAAAAAAAAACTACCAATATTCTAAAGTAATTCTAATAATTGTATTAATAATTTGATAATTATTGATATTGTAAAATGTAATGACGTAGTGTGTAGCGCATTAATCAACGAGTCGTCGAGTCGAGAGTTGGATGAGGGACATCAGACGTGTGTTTTTAATATGCAAGTACCGAAGACGATCGGTCGTCGCTGTTGTATTATATTAATGACTTAAATATGTAGTTAATGGCCCTGTACCGGGCGCTGCTCGAGATCACGTCATTAGAGCGATTCTGTACTGGACGAGTAAAGTACGACACTTTTTGTATTTTCCAATGTTTCTCTCAACTACGAGATTTTTGGGGTCAAGCGCATATTACATCTCCAACTATGCATATTCCTTGCTAAATAACTTAACACTGTCATTGTTTCGAGTACGAAACAATGGCGGCCAAGGCCAAGGCGTTCGAAGTAAACGAAAGATTCGAGGGATGCAACCTGTCCGATGGCCAATTTTTCATTTTCCCTCTCGTGTCGCGCGTTGCCCCTTTGTACTAAAGTGTCGGGGCTATCTCGGTAATGTGTCTAGACACTTAGTACAGTTATAGCACGGTTTGATACAACGATCTCGAGATGACACGCGTCAATGTCTTTGTGCAGTCATACTGTCGTCTTTGTTGCTTTCAAGGAGCCAATGGTGTACGCGTACGGATTTGTTTCTCGCCTTTTTTCAACGAATGGACACGGAAATGGAAATATGGCTCGCATATCGACCGTACACGATTCGTACCTAAATGGCCATAAATTCATTCTTCCATATTATATGAGCCTGATTTTCTATAATTCTATAAATTTGTGGATCACATGTATGGACCGACGTGAGCTATGTTTCATTTTTGCTGAAAAAATAGCAATTTTCTCTTCTCTACGATGACATTTGACGAAACTATTACAGTATACATTGCACAAAGTTTTTAGTAATGGAAACATCATGAAATACACATCATTTGCTCAAATTATCGATGTAAGAAACAGTCGTAGAAAGAAGTCGCGAAATGAAACGCCATTGGCTCGTTTTATCGATGAATCCGTGACGACGACGCCGGTACTGTAATTCACCTAAACACACGAAATCACCGCCATCCTTTTTGTCACCGTCATCATGCATTCATATAGTAAATAATTCATCTTTGTCCATTATTCTTTTCATTACTTTTCACTCCGCTACGATCGAGTACATTTTAATTCTTTCATTTTCTCTTCTCTACGATTTTCATTTGCGATATCCTCTCTGCTTTGGTACCTGAAAGCCATTTAATAATGTTTCCAAAATTAGAAAATGCCTAATCAATGCTTGACTTTCAGGACTTGATTTGAATTTACGATCGCCGTAAGAGATCAAGCGAAGGGAGGAAATGTTTTCCTTGAGAGTAGAACAGCCTGTATATTGTATCCGTTTTTCTCTGATGCTGAGAAAACAAGGAAAATGAAAAAGTGATGGCGTTTGCACGGAGAAAAATTTTAAGCCTGAAATAAAAGTTTTTCCCGCCGCGACAATGGATACTAAACTCGTTTCGTGTCGTTTTCATAAAAATATCGTAATTATTCGGATAAAATTTTTCCCCGTGTATGTATTATAATTATAAAATAATTATTATCGAATTAAGTAAAGGGAATAAGAAAAGTTATCGTTTCTGTAAGGAATGCGAATCAATGGGAGGGTGTTGCATCGAGAGTGAATGCGCGAGAAGAAAAGGGTGTGAGAAAGACATGAAGAGAAAGAGAGAGAAAGACTCTTTGCGTTTTGGCTATCGGGTACAAATTTCCGCACTGGCTTCACTATCGCTGCTGACGCACGTGCGAAACGAAGATGTAATATACATAGGTTATTGAATTTTCCCTCGAGGATTTCCTAGTAAAAGCACCGATGCATGGTCATGAAAAGACCACGCGTGTATTCAAGATTTCACCAAAATCTTTATTTCGGCAAGTTTTTCTTGGCTGTAGTGAATTCGTTTTTTATACCGAGATTTCGAGCCTAAGCGTAAGAGTGGACGATGATGAAATCGACGCATTTTTCTTTAGATTCTTACACTACTCACTGAATGGCACTATAGAAATCGTACCCCAATAGAGTCCGAGCAATATTCCTATATTCCCGTATTCCCACCGATCGACCGTCATCATCAACGATCAACCGTACAATGTAATAATAATATGATAAATGTCGTCCTGCGATGAAATGTCGATAGTTGCTCTTGAACACTAATAGTATAGAGGAAAGAAATTTAATCATCATTGACTTTTATAATAAACAATGAAATTACTGGACTTGGCATTTGGACTATTGGCATTTTCACTAGTAACTGTTGACATTCGCACCGCTTGTTTGAATATTTTCCAAAATTACATCATCATTTTGGGAAGCTAAGTGCAAAGACGCTAGTCTTTGATTGTAACAAACCGATACCATTTTGACTCGAAATGTTTAATGGTGCAACTGTTACGGTTTCAAATTTTAACTCATTGATATCTTGTACACTTATTATGCAAAATGTTGCGAATAGTTGTGCTATTAAATATATTTGAACGTTCGAATGATTTTCCATGACATTTTGTACAATAGCAAGTATTGCATTTATCATTTAACCAAGTCTCAAAACTATGAAAAGTAATAAGAATATTCAATAGTTATTTTTACAATAGTTTTGATAGTTGTTTAACAAGGGGAAAATGTCACGAGATTTTCCAAAGTGTTTCGTGTACAGAGATCGTTGCCGTCAACTCGACCCACCAATTTGGTACAAGCTTTAATTTTAATACTCTCACTGTGTATAGATATACATATTATATATATATATATATATATACGGTTTTAATTACGCGCTCGTAGTTTTTAGTAAGAGAAGATAAATTCCTCCGATCAGTCGCGTCTCTATTTTTCATCCTTGCGCACATCATCGGCATTTTCTCGATCATCAGGTTTATTCGGTAATTTATTTATTCGGTATATCGCAAGCACTTGGTCGACTTCATCTACATTCTTTTCCCGTTTCTTATGCTTTTTTCACAACTTGAAAAAATAAAAGACATTACTAACTTAGGACAAATTGTAGACAATTTATTATATTAAATGAAATACAAATAAAACGATATTTGAAATGAAAAAGACTCGTTATTTTTATGTCCCTTTTTTCCTATGTCATTTATTAAATTAACTATTTTATTTTAGCCTGCTATACTATTATTCATATCGCAACGAAGAATCTTGCCTCAAAGTACAAGGTAAAAGAGCAACGCGGCTTCTGCTGCACTGACGCCGCGACAATAATTTCCGTATTACAAAATTACTACCGAGATTCGCGATTAAATTTAAACTCTTGACTTATTAAATTTGTCACAATTTGCCAGATAAAAAGCATATTTCGATACATTTTCTACATTCCTCTGGAAAATGTAAATCTCGAGAAGATGAAAAATGTCAGGTGACGAGTCGTTTTTTTTATAACCAAGTGTGATAAGCGTATCATTACGCGCACATTATTTCCATTGAACCATACACATCCAATCCTAAATCGTGATCCATGCGAATGGATCCATTTATCTCAACAACGTGACGAGGCTGTGGGCAGTCTATAGTCTATACTAATACGGACACGGACGCAAAGGGACGGACGTGACGTAATTCGAGGTCACCCACGCGAATGCGGTGTGTACATCGGACCCGATGTATGCATACAAGAACGACTGCTGCTCCTCTTGTAGGGAAAAATTTCGACACCGAAATGTTCATCTATCGACTTGTCCGAATTAACATTTTTTACAACTATAAAATATTGAGAAACGGCCGTTTCGCGGGTCTACATGCAAGATGTGATTTCCGCTTTCCCATGTGTAACGTGTAAACATCAATTCTAAAATCAATAGCTACTTCTCAATTGCAATGGGAACGATTCGATTAACTGTTTTGTTTCCTCAGAGAAATTGAAACGATGATCAATTTTTTGCTGCTTATCGTCGTTTTCTGAATAAATGGAGAGCATATTTAGCGTGGGTGGTTAAACAAGGCAGCGGTGGTATGAAGAATGTGACCCACCGACCGGGAAACTTGCTTTTGTTAAAAGTTGGGTCACCGGTGTAAACATTCATTGCGTTTTCCAACCCGATCGAGTAAAAAATGGAAGAAAATGCATCGAAACCAAACTGATTGCCGTGTGAACGGAGTAAGTAAAAAATAACTTTTTTCCCGAGAACTTGAATCGCTAAAGTCACTTATTAATGCAAAGAAAATGTAATCTTTTTTCAACTCGATTGAAACAAGTCGGACTTGAAAACCCTAATACGTAGTATAAACGATACGTACTGATGAATTCATGAATGGACGCGAACGTGTAATTGAATATTTATCACAGTATTAAATTGATTCATTCAACAATGCACCACTTGGATTTGTAATCGTCAAATAACCCTACTCTACATCGTACTCCCTCCCTTTTTCCCGTACGCTCTTGATCACTCCTGTAGTCGTATTCGTTAGTCGCATGAACGTCGCAATTACTCGTTCATCTTCTACGCTGCGGTACCCGTGTCCGACGAGTCGTTGCAATCGGATATTACAAAAAAATGTCCCCTTTATATCGGAAATAAAACGTTCCTTATCACGACTGCAGTACATTGCTCATTTTTCGGCAGATGATATATTTCAAAAGACTAAAGAAACGTAATTTCATTAAAGGACTTGACATTCTAATTGCATTAAATGTTGGGGAAAATGTTGTAGAAATAAATCGTGTTATACGGAACTAAAAGCTTCGGTAGAAAGCATCAATTCGCAAAGGTGGTGAGATTAATGAGTGATGGTGATGGCAGACGAATTCCGATCGTTTCACTTACTTCGACACGGGAAGTGATTTTTTCCAATAACCGATTTCGTTCTCCGACGTTTTTGAAAATTGGCGATTATCGATCATCATGATAATCGATATGTGGAGAGGCTTCAGAGGGCACATTTATGGATTTTTCATCACTTTTCTTTTCGGACAAGGTAAACCGTTTCATCGTTGTTTCATCGTAATTATTATATTTTAATAACAAGTGTAAGAGTATCAACAATTACCAACTGTGAAATTTCAACTATGAAATTATCGTAACCTTTGAAAAAGTGGAAAAATTGAAGTTTGGAATTGAAAATTCATCAAAAATGATGTAATAAGTAATAAGTTTATGTGCCCAGTTTCAAAACATATACTTTTTCCGAATAAATTACTCGTACGCGAAAACGTACGAGTGATCAATATTGTCGAAGGTACACGCACACCATACATACGCTCATTCGTAACATATGTAAAATTTCTATTTAAAATCATTTCAACTCTTGACCATTATCTCGTATATAAGTGCCCTTGTCGTCGAGCTTGTTCGCACGATGCAAAGGAAATAAATGTGTTACACAATCGCGGTTACTTCGTACATAAGGTAATACTATATTAAAGTCAAGTCATCAGTGCGATTCCTACATTTTTTCGCGCTCGTTTATTTATTTAGTCGAAGAATAAATTTCAAAACATCGTCCATTTGGAATATTTACCCGCATCTACAATACAACACCGCCCTCGCGTCACGTTTCAATTCACATTTAGCAAACAACAAAACATTCGTCATCCTAAAGCAACTAAAGCAACGTTCTCTACTTCCTGTACTTCCTATACTTCCTGTGAACATAATAGAAGTGTCGCAATCTATTACCGATCTATTTACATTTCCCACGATTTTCCAAGCAGCTCTTGGATCTGGTCTTCTATTGGAGGAAGAAACAGAACCCAACTACCACACCGCAGGCGTTGGAGAGTACGTCGTCTTCAATTGCGATCTAGACTTCCCACACGAGATACCGATACCCTACAGTTTGCATTGGAATCGCGAGGTAAGTTGAAACGATAATTTTGAAAAAAAGTCCCATACAGTGCTGCTACTTGTTGCTGCAATTACGCAATAAATATTGGCGTTCTATATCTGCTGGATTCTTGTTGCGGTAGAAATATAAGATCGGGAAAGATGCAAGAAGAGAGAGGAAAAGAGGGAATATAAAATGTTTATCTATTTACTTTTAATTCAACGCTGTACCAGGTTAAAAATTAACGATATTGCATCTTCTGCAGTGATTTTTTTCGAATAATCGCTATTGCGGTTAAGTAAACTTTGTTCAATTGAAGCAGTTGATTCAATAAAAAACCATAATACATTCCAATCAAGGCCAGATTTAGGGAGGGGCCGGTGGGAACGAATGGGAAAGAAACCGAAAAAAGATACGAAGAAATCTTGAAGTGCAGTTGTATTGGAATTCCCAATAAAAAGTGTAAAAAATGAATAGAGGCATCAATAAACATCAGTTGCATCCCAATAACCCTGGTTAGGATGTTATAGGATGCAGGTCGTAGAATTCGATAATTCTCATCGCCCACGTCGAATGGACTAACATGAGCGCGTCTTAATAATTGGCATATGTATATTAACGATGATTATTCTACGCACCATGGCTGATTGACGTCTAGATGCATTAGGGTAGCTCTAAATGCATACGACTGCTCCTATTTGTCGCTGGGACACGATTGCACGTTGTCTTGCATACACATGCTATGCGAGGCTGTTTATATGTGCCTTTGAAATCGCGCAATGCAAAAGTACCTCGTCCGGTTCAGACTCATGGTGTTGTATTTCTCGCGCGTTACGCATCAATTTTCCTCTATAATACCCACTTATTAAATACTCTAAACGCGAGATTTGAAAACCGACTTCCCAATTAGATTTCACGAACGTTTCGAACTTGGAAATCTTGGAGTAACCGTTTCGACATCTGAATGAGTAATTTACTGCAGTTTAATCCAAACGGTACAATGAAATTAGCTCTTGATTTGAATGTTAATTAAATGATTGCGTGTTGTTGGCAACATTTGCGTATAATCGAGGTGAAGAGAATAAAAAGACGATTCGAAGAGGCGAAAAGAGCGGTCACATTCCTCTTTTAGTTGTGCACCTTACAATATTACTTTTTACCTGTAATCACAAGCCACGCTGTCGTCGAAAATCAGGAAAAAAAGGGGCAATGATTTAAGCAGCGAATATTACAAGTTACTCCCAATAGTTTTCCAATTTTAAAAGTAATTCAAGTACGGAGCATGAATCTGCGAAATGTATACGATATTTATTCCTGGCGAAATGATGCCAAGAAGGGTTACTACGGCTTTGTCAATAGGTCACTGTTTAATTGCATTGTACATCAATCGATGCTTATCAGGGCGACATTTTAATTTTTAACTCAAAGATTGGTTCGTTAAAATAAAAAGCCATGATATCTTTTCGCTGGTGTAAAAAATATACAAACTTTCCCGAATCCGGCTAACCTGATCGACAGATTTGATGATAATGAAAAATGATAACTTCTGTCAACAAAATTGCACCAAAATCGCATTATCATATCGGATAATAATTGGTAAACATGAAAAAAAGCCATTAAAAAAAAATTGGACCTTGGCCCTTTGAAGTTCAAGCTTTCTATCGAGACATGTTTTATAGTTGTCAAGTTCTGAGACGAGAAACAAGAATACTAAAATAAACAAGTGGGTCGCCAATCGTGTCAGGTTTTCATCGCGTTGAGCATCTTTGTCGGTCAATTAATGCAACGAGGGCGTTGATATCCGCTACGAGTTTCAGAGGTGTAATTATTGCCGTCAATGGCGTTGTGTTGTCAAATTTCCTTTCGACGTTACGGGCCGGGACATGACTCACGAGATCAACAAACTCGATGCGAACATTTTTATTGAGTCGTCAGTTTGAAACACTGCCGTCAAACTTAATCAGGCTCGGAGATATTTTTATTCGCAACGCGATATACGTGTTGCGGTCCGGACAAAAGAAACTACGGGTTTGGTTTGTAATCCATCGTTTTCTTCGTATCAAATCGTTTATTCTGATTTCACCTCGCGTATTTTCGTCGTGAAATCTAGTTGCTAGTTGCGAGACAAGTAATCATACACTCTATAGCGGATGTGCGGATCTCAACTTAAACGAGGATGCTGAGGAACTCAACTAGGTATAATTGGTACGTCTAATGTTTCAGGGCCGGACGGTATTTTCTTGGTTTGACGGAGAATCTTCCTCAGACGACGAATATGAAGGCCGCATTCACTTAGTAAAAGACGCGCGCGAACAGGGATATGGTCAAGGCAGCATTAATTTGACCAACATTAGAGAAAGTGATCAGGGTTGGTATGAATGCAGAGTTGTATTTCCTAACAGGACGCCCAGCTCCAGGAATAATGGTACTTGGTTCCACCTGTCCATCGACGGTAAGTTCAAAAACCTGCCGATCCAATTTTTCATCATAATCTCGACTCGTACAATCATGATAAAGCCTTTTACCCCAACGCCTTTTTTCTCAAGTTAAGGGGGCAAAAGATTGAAAAAAAGTACTCGGGGGCCACCACGATATTGCCTTGCGTTGTTGATGGATTTTCAGGTTCTCAAATTATATAAAATGCAACACGTGACATTTTTTCCCGGGAACGACAAAAACGCAGCAAAAAATTTTTCCACATCCGTTGTTTCATCGAAAGAATTGGAAGAACATTTGTTTGCAAAGATTCATGGAGAATTCGTCTCTGCTAAAAAACGAAACATTCGATCATACAATAAACGCGCCCTTTCCTCTGATGAATGGCCTCATTGCAGATTCCCGATATAATAGTGCCATGCTTCAATTGCCGCTTCTTATACCATGCGCGTGTGTACTGGCTTTGTATATCGTGTTCTATTCTTCATGAATTCAACTATCTATATACATATATCCTCTTTCTGGCGCGGCGCATTCGTATCAATTACACATCAACGTGACACTGCGAGTCAACACAAACAATATTACGTCAAAAATCAAAAGCCGCAACACGCTAAATCTTCCAGAGTCGAATTCCACTCTACTCTGAGTTGTTTCATTCAATTTCTCGAATTCTTGAAGGGGAACTCCACTCGAAAAGATTTAACGTGCCGAAATGAGCCAGAAATAAAGACACTCAAGTACGTGCAATATAATACCACGAAAGCTTCACCACTAACCGGACACTGAACAGACTCGTTAAATCGTTCAACGCAGGTGCGTTGCCGCCTCCGACGATTGTTGCAGGCAATACCCTATTGGTCGTGCCACCGGTCAACAAGACCATACTGGAAGGAGAGCCCGTCAGCTTTCATTGCGTCACCAAAGATGCCAGTAACATCATCACGTGGTTCTACAATGATGCAGAGATTTCGGAACTAGAGGTGGCCATCTATCCTTTTTTATTTCTCGAACGATTCATTTTATTTGCGACTCGGCTTCAACATTTATGTACGCTTAGGATCTCCGAGAAAGAGCATCCATCGACAACGAAGGATCACTGACAATAACGCCAACTATTATGGGCGACCTTGGGAAGTACAGTTGCGTGGTTAGCAATGTTCATGGCGATCGACAAAACGCATCGGCTTATCTCAACGTCCAATGTAAGAAATGGAAGAAAAAAATTATCAAATTCACCGGATCACAATCAACCATGGTCATTTTCAGACAAAGCCAAGGTCATTTACGCACCTCGGGAAGTCTACCTTCCCTATGGAAAACAAGCCGTTCTGGACTGTCATTTCCGAGCGAATCCGCCGTTGACTGATTTGCGTTGGGAGAAGGATGGTTTCCTTTTCGATCCCTACAACGTTCAAGGCGTGTTTTACCGAAAGAACGGCTCCCTTTATTTCAGCCGAGTGGACGAGAGCCACGCCGGTCTTTACCAGTGTACTCCTTACAATAATCTCGGGACTCAGGGGCCGAGTCCTTCTACCACAGTGGTGATTGACGGCCTTTATGATTACTATTGCAACTATCGAGTCTGAATCTGAAATGCACGCGCGGCTTTAGGTAGTTCAGCGGCCGCCGGTGTTCACCGTAACTCCTCAGCACCTTTACATGAGGAAATTGGGCGAAACACTGGAAATCCCTTGCGACGCGCGAGACGGCGATCAACATCATCTTCCAACGATTTCCTGGTTCAAGGTGAATTCGCGTTAGCCACGATTAGCCCAAAAGCACGAGCACGTGAAAATGTTGTGTGCTTTAGGATGGATCGCCCCTTCCTTCGGAAAGAACTCGCTTGCGGGGAGGAAATCTGACGATAGAGAGGATACAAGAGCAAGACCGTGGCCTTTACCAGTGCGCGGCGAGCAACGAAGCAGCGACGGTTGTCGCGGACGCTGAGCTCATGGTTCTGAATGTGCCTCCGAGGGCGCCTTACAATTTAAGCGCGAACAGCACCAGCAGTGCCGTCACCCTCACTTGGATACCCGGATATGTCAGGCCGAAAATGGAGTACTCGATATGGCAAGTTATCGTCTCTTGATCTCGAGATTTTTCATTTCCTCTGTAACGTCTCTGCGCAGGTATAAACCGATCGACACGACTGAATGGAGAACGATGAAAATTGTTTCCCGAAAAATCACCGAAGCCACGATAAATAATCTGAGTCCAGGTCGTGAGTACGAATTCATGGTCCTTAGCCAGGACAAACACGGCGACGGTATGTTCAGTAAAGCGGTGCGCGTATTCACGGAACCCGGTAAATATTGCACAGTTTCTTTGCAAATAAATCTCTAAGCCGGAATACAGTTTCACGAGCGTGCAATTCTATTTCGCAGTTACGAACAATCGAAATTCCGTTGCGGAATTCCAAAGCCCGGATGGTGAGTAAAGTGGAATAAATATATTGTTGTACAAGTAACGATGATTAAATTTCGGCGTAGAATCCGACTATGTTGGACCACCTCGCAACGTTAGGGTACAAGCAACCGCGGAGGATTATCTGGTGACTTGGGATCCTCCTGCATCAGGGAAGGATCAAGTGAAATCATATACGGTGAAATGGTACCGAGGACCCGTGGACCAGTTGTACGGGAGAGCTGAAACTACCGATACATATTATCTCGGTAAGAGCTCGTAGTCGAGTTATTGTCAACTTTCACAGCCGCAATTGTCTGAAATGTCTTTGTTTCATGGAAAAGTGAAAGATTTACACGAAGAAAGTTACTATACTTTCGAAGTATCGGCAACGTCTTTGATGGACCAAGTGACGACAAGCGGACGCTACTCGCTGGAAGTAACGACGTATCGTAGAAACAGAGCACTGTCCATGGGCATTATCGCGGGAATTGGATTTTTGGTAGCGGCGATCGCGGCTGTATGGTGGGCAAAAAAAAAGTTCTGTCGAACCGCCGTAGGAGAAAAATGAGATTCCGGGGAACTGAATTCTTTCAAGCCGCTCGAGTTGATGCGCTCGAATAATAATTTAGCTCAAGTGATTTCCGTGCGCGTGCAAAACAAGATTAGAAGCATTACTCGTCGTACATACTACCGTTTCAATTTGTCATGCTGGTATTTTTAATAATGCGGCCGGGCGAAACATTTTTTTTAGAAATAAAACGAACACGTGTTTTATCACATATTTTGTGTTTTGTTGAAAACCCTGCACTTTCTGCACAGATTTTATGAATGAAAATTGAATCGAATAGAATTATTATTTTACACGAGGATGTTAGTGTTCAGAAATAAACATTTTCGAGTTAATAAAGAATGTATTATTTGTCACTTGGGAGGGAACAGAATAAACTTTTGAACATGTCAATTTTTAAAAAAATTGCATGTATTTTGATAACGAAATTCGCTGATCTTGACAAAGCTTAAGCATTACACATATTAAAACTCACGTTGTTATAAACTTGTTAAAATATACATCATTTTTAAGTATCATTTATACACTATAATACAAATTTTACACATGCCTGCATCTTCAAAAGTTGTCGTCTGCGTCCCAGGCCTGAAAAATATATATTTCACAACATAAGCTAATAGCGCTACAACACAAAATGTAATGATCAAGAAACGTCTTTTGTCTTGCAAAAATATGGTTCTGATGGCTCGAGAGAGAGATTGTTCAAACAAAAAAGTTTTAACGAGATGCGCGCTGCTTCTGCGAGTCCTATATCGAAAAATTACCATTTTTTCAACAAAATACCAGTTCTATCGCCAATCTACATTTGTGCCAAGTACATTTTTTTCATTAATTTAGCTCAAGTTTCTAAAGTTCGTAAGAATAAAACTTTTTTATTCATTAATTGAAAAAATATTTGAAAAACGTAATTAAAAACGTAATTAATAATACAGCATCTCAATGGCACAAGTAATGAAACATGAATGCAAAAATTAGCGTAAAAACCTAAAAAAAGGCGCATGGAACAATGTTTCTCTCAGTGCAAGAAAATGAATATGAGAAAATGGCAAAATCTTATCAGTACTAAAATTGAAATTTATACGAGAGTATTTAACACGTTTTGATTGAGGGATCGGATGAACAATGCACCAATTTCGAAATATATTTATTTATCGAAATTACGATACAAATTTTAATACCGTATTCGAAAATGACATAAAAAAATTATGTAAATTCCAATAGGAAATGATGAAAAAAAACAAACGATAATTCGATCAGTCGGAGACATGATTTTTCTGTGAATTTAACGTCTCAAGTTAGGTACCTTCATGGCGGCTCTGTAACCAATGGTGGCCAAAATTCCCAAACCAAACATTATGGCATACGGTAAAAATGCACTTCCCGGAAAACTTGGCCGTTTTTTGAGGAACTGATTCAATACTTTGATCTTGTTCTCAGAGTACGGCGGGTAACGGCATCTAAAATACATTGAAATACATGGGTTTACTTAAAAGTGTCAGAGATCATATTTGCACAAGCGTTCGTTCGATAACATTTGGAATGTACAACACTTTACTCACGATCCCAGTGTTTCGCCTATGATATTAAAATCCTTGATCAGGCAGCCTTTCTCGTGTACAAAAGTATCGAAGGAATATTTTCCGTGGTATACTCCCATGCCCGATTCACCGACTCCTCCAAACGGTAAAGTGTCGACTAGAAAAATTAATCCAATTTAGTACGCAAATTCAAGAAGTTTGTCTGTTTGAGATTCATGAAAAATGCAATGCAGTTGGGAAAGCAAACCCTACATGGACATAATTAACTGAGCCCTAGTCTATGTTATTGGAATCATTTAATAATGTTCAGTATGACACACGTTTAGTTTGTTATTTGCTGTTACCTTGGAGTTAATAGACATTGCGCAAAAGTTGAAAACATTTGTTGGTACAACTCACCGCCAAATTGCATGATCGTGTCATTGATGCACATGCTACCGCTTCGAACTTGTTTTATAAACAAATCTTTGACCGCAGTGTCATTTGTAAACAAGTAGGCCGTGAGTGGAATTTCCCTATGTACAATAAAAAGAATAAAAGTTGTGTTTGCACGATTTGAACGCTCAAATTTAGATGTAATATAACAAGTACTAATTAAGTCGTCTTAATTTTTCCTTATTGCCATCATAAAATCTTGAAAAAATGTAATTCATTATCTTGTTGAACTTGGAACTATTAACAAAAAACATATTTACAATTACAAGTAACAAACTCTCAACATGTCCAATGAATCATTACTCGCGCAACTACCTTTTTTATGTAAAAAAAGAGAACCTTCAATAACTTAAGATGTTAAATATTATTCAGCCACTTGTATTTGTGTGTTTGTGGAATTTATTTACCGATCGGTTATAAATTTGATGGCTTCATAAGCGTTCTCGACATTGATTATTGGCAAAATGGGACCAAATATTTCCTCTTGCATAAAAGGATCGGAAGGCTTCACATCGACGAGAATCGTGGGCGATATGTACTTTTCGGAGGAATCCATTTTTCCACCCAATGCCACTTTTCCATTTTTTATAAAGTTGCTCAATCGTCTAAAATGTGAAGAAAAAAAATATCTCTCATTTGCTTGCATTATCATTTAACAATTTTATTAAATAAATGTTTCAACTCACTTATAATGGTTATCGTTAATTATACGAGAAAAATCCGAGCTTTGTTGCGGATCGTCGCCGTACCACTCTTTTATCACTTCTTTTGCTATCGTGACAAATTTATTCTGAATTTCTTGCGTACACAAAACATAATCCGGAGCAATGCAGGTTTGTCCGCAATTCGCCAGTTTTCCCCACATGACACGTTTTACTGTCATCTCTAAATTGGCCGACTTATCAACGTACACTGGACTGGAAAATAGAAACAATATTATTGCAAAAAAAACATTCCTCAATCGACCGATTCGAAATAAACCCCAAAATACCTTTTCCCGCCCAGTTCCAAAGTAACAGGGGTTAAAAATTTGTTGGATGCCTCTCGAACTATCCTGCCGACCCCCGGTGACCCCGTGTAAAATATGTAATCGAATCTCTGCTTCAAAAGTTCCGTCGTTTCGGGAATTCCTCCGCGTACGACCTGGTAACATTCCTGCACAAAAATAAATCATAAAATACATAAATGTATACATGCAAATGTACGTTGAAGAGGAAAACGTATAAAAAGGTCGGCATTTGCACTACAAAAGACGCATAGTTCTCGAAATAGACATTCGTCGAGATCTGCGCAATGACTAAACTTGACAATACGAAAAAGGAAACCAAACGATACTATTTAATATTTTCCTTTTTCTGCTATTGTAGAGATCGCAAATGTCAATGTAAATTTCAATTTTCCATTTTGGAAAGAAAACGATTTAAATTTAAGAGACAATTTTCATCAAGTACTCACAGGATCCAAGTACTTTGGTACCAGTTCCGCGATGAGTTTTGCGGTTGCTTTGGCCACATCGGATGGTTTTACAATAACGCAATTGCCAGCCGCTATAGCGCCAACCATCGGTGCCAGGGCCAATTGCAAAGGATAATTCCAGGCCCCCATGACCAAGACCACTCCATATGGATCTTTGTGTATTTCTACCGTGTCTAACCAGTTGGCAAACGATTTGCTTGGCTGCAAAATACAACAATAGTGCTCACAATTTTACCTCAAGGCATTATTTTTCATCAATGAATTTGAACACTCTGGCATCTCACGCTTTATTATTTTAAGAATATTTAATTTGCAAAAAACGGTAATTTCAACGCAAAATCGAAAAATTGTTTCGACCCGGCATTTAAATCGTTGAAATTTACGTTTTTCTGCTGGAAGCTTACCGTATAATTTTGTACGACAAAACGTTAATATTTTGTATTTAAAAAGAGTGAGATTAATTATTTTCTCGCGTCTTTTACATACTCGCTCACCTTTACTACCGCTGACCATTCTTTAATGTGCATCAACATGTGTTTTATATCATTTATGGTGAATTGTATTTCGTATATGATCGATTCGAATTTGCCCTGGAAAAAAGGTTAAACATTATAAAAAGCCTGTTATTAAAATTACCGAATCAGATATTCTAGTCAAAATAAGTAATTATTACTTTGCGTAAATCCGCGTTCAAAGCCTGTTGAAACTGCGTGGTATTTTCTTCCAACATTTTTTCCAAAAGTTTCAGCTGCTTTATCCTCCAGCTTAGAGATCGCGTTTTCCCACTAAAATAAGCATTCCGAGCTCTCGCTACAATCTAAGTAAAAAAAAAAATTAATCACCGTTGCCATTGTACATAATACGAAAACTTATATGATGAAGTCAACTTACATCTGCGTAGTCAGTCATGGCTGGTTTACCATTCAAATAAACTGCAAGAAAAAAAGATCGTCATCAATGCTAGTCAACTTTTTTGCTTCGAGTTTTGTTTCCGCGTCGCATACAAAGTTACTTTTAATTATTAATAAAGGTGACACTTTTTGCACCTCATTTTTCATGCTTTTCGCGATTGCCGTATAAATACAAGAATAAGTAATAAAGAACTTTACGAGAGTAGAATAAAAGCTTTTTTTCTATCGTACGATTGAGAGAAGCAATTTTTTTTATTTTCAGATTACCGTTTTTCACAGGTGAGAAATCAAATAATCTTGTCGTAAATCAACCTTATTTTTCACGTATGCATGTATCAGGAAATTATAATCGCTAATAAAATGCTCAAAAAAAGCAAAAAACGTAGATTTTTTCTGTCGGGCTTATTTTTGCATCATCGATATTATTGAATTCCTGTTTTTCGGTATTTAGAAGAAACAAGGTTTAAAGATTTGGTTTTTAACCTCAATAGTCTCAAAATAACGAAATGAGAGTTCCAGGAATTTATTGATTTCGAAGAGACATGATATCGAACTATCAGTTGGAACAAACTTGAAGGGTAAACTAAGGTCATGAACTTATCATAAAATATGACCCTATGTGTTATGTATATATTGATTGATTGCACTAACAATACTACGTTTATAGAATTCGCGCAAAGTTCAAACTCGAAAATAAAAATACTGATAACACGTAAATTGTCACATAATATCAACATAAAATTAAAATGTGAGATCTGTACTTAAAAAATTGTTCAAACCAACAATCAGATGAATTCGCGTAAAATTTGCAAGCGAATCGAGGCAATCCAGTACTCTGAAAACGTTACTTTGCAAATTTCCAGTAGAACTGCTTTAAAATTACGAACTCGATAAAAAAAATGCAATCGAAATACAGGAATTTCACCGAGTACAGTTTCCAGTGTAGCGTATTGTTACGTAAAAAAAGAAAAACATGCGATCGGCTTTTTCAACACATAAACACGGGGAGGGGACTTTCGAAACATGCACACACAGCATATACACGTAATGGGAGAAAGTCGAATACGTCACAGCTTATTAGACAGCTACTGCCAATTGGCGGCAATGTGCTTCGCTGCTATTAAACTAGATTCAATAGTCGACGTTTTTACGAAACTTCCGCTTTTCCATTTTTGACATGACTGTGTGTACAAACAATGCGCGCTAACCACGTGACACCTGCTCTATCCGGAGTCAGATGAATCATAAAATATAACGCAGTCGATGTCGAATTAGCTTGATTTGTTCCTACCAGTGAGTTAATGTGAGGCATGCACTACGCAGGTTCAACGATCAACTTAGAACAGTAAGTCGTAAATTTCACTCTCGACGTGATTCAGAAGATGCTGGGCGACTGTTCAACGACTGCAGTCGACTCCATAACATATCGGGAGCGCACTCACACAAGTCGAGCCGCTGTCAGTGAGAGAAGAGATTGGGTAGCATGCTTTCCTCGTCGCTCCCACTCACACAAGTCCAGCCACTCGTCTGTGAGAGAAAAGGCTGGAAGATATTTTTTCCTTGTTGCTCCCACACTGCGTTGACCTATGCAAGTCTACTACTGCGAGGAATACGAGCGAATGAAGCCACTAAAGCCGAGAAGGCCAAGTGGGTCGAGACGAAAATGCGAGAAGAACCGATGAATAATGAATGAACAAACGACAGAAACACAAGATTCACGAGGAAATTACGACATGTAGCATCTCCGGAAGTTTTTTTATTATGGCAAATTACGACTGTCAGTCGTGCTATGGTTTTTTTACCATAATTTAGATTAGTAAAAAGGGACTGCCAAATTTTTCGACCTTCAAAAAAATTGGAATCAATTTTTAATTAATTCGATTTGCATGTTTTTAAAAATGTTTCGAAAGAAACATGACCGCGCCCGTAGCAGTTATCAGTACACTTATCAGCTCCTATAATGATTCTGATTATCCATATTTCTTGAACTTTGGAATAATTATTCGTATAATCTGTTGGAAATAAAGCTGAAGAAAATTTCCATTGAAGTAAATGAAACCGAATGATATGGTTAAATAACTATCGGCATTGAAAAAGTACTATATTGAGGTTTAAATGGGTTTTTATCGAGAAAAAGATTACTAATTTGTTATTGTCGTGGCAATATTTAAAAAAATCTTTCAATGTTGATGTGCTCAACACTGTTGAGTTCACAAGAAAAGTTACAGGAATTTCAAATGTAAACTCAACAGTAAAATTATTACTCTCAGGCCAAATTTCAAGAACGTTTTTCCTGTTGTAACAGGAAATTTTTCTCGGTTTAAAAGAAAAATATTGTATCTTTTACGAGATGTCAAGTTCAACATGAGATTACACAAAAACGGTGGAAAACGGATTAACTTCAATTTTAAAACGATCCATTTGAGTCAAGCAGAATTCTCTTGACGCAAGAGAAAAGTTGCTGAGCCAAAAAAGGCCAGAAAAAGCAACTCTCGATTCAAAACGCATTGTCTTGCTTTCCAAGAGGTTCTCAATAATGTTCGCGATAAAGAGTCACTCGAAAACTTCAATATCCGTGATACTCAATCATGAGAAGAAGCTTATCTGACTCACTCTGCTGCTCGTAAATAGCCAACAGCTTGGTCCACATTTCAGCCGATGATTCGCATGTTATCAGATACTCCAACTGAGAATGTTCCATCGAGGATGACAGGATGAACATGGCTTTCGCGTCGCGTGCTATCCAAGCCTGCTGGTTATCTCGAACCGTCACTACTTCTGCTGTCGTTGATGATGTTGTTGGAGTCGCGGGTTTCGCTTCGGTTCCATCAACGACACCGAGAATATTATTCGCGACAAAAATGTCTCCTATTTGGCCTTTCCATGACTGGAAATTGCTTCCGTCAAACTTCGACACTCTCGTCAAGTCTACTATTTTATTCATTTTTAACTATTCCGTTGAAATTCGCGTATAATCTTTAAGATTTACGTCTACTGAAGATTTCCTAACGTTTTACCCGAGATTAAAACTGTTTTTATAGCGGCTACATTCACTGTAATAATGATCAGAAATTACGTTAATAATGGCAACCACTGATTATTACACTCGGCTGTCTCGGGGAAAGTGATGACTTCGTAGCTGCAGCTTGAATCGTAACCACTGCAGTTACAACGACGAGACTACGAGGAAAGTTATGTTTCGCATTAGCTAGAGAAAATGCAATTAATGTATAGTAAGCTTCACACTCGTCAGCTATACATTCGCCGGACATGTGTAAATTTTTCTTCGAGTACTTTTATTGATCACGTTTATACTCGCGCGAATTTGAATTAAAAAACATCGACTTCCCAATCATTTCCGTATTTATCTTAAAAACTCATTATTTAACCTTAATATAATTTACTATCGAGTACTTTTTCAATGTCGATCGTTATTTCGTCATACGTTAGGTTTCATTGTTCACATTAATACAAATTTTGTACAGCTTTTTAGAGCATTACAATCGATTGTTATTTTGAGAAATGTTGATGACGAATTTTTATTTTCGCACGCTTTAGAATGCATTCTTTCATGCTTTAATCAGAGTTATTCGAATCTTATCATTCTTGAAATGGAATCCCAGTCCGAATGTGTTGAATAAAATTCCAATTTAATATTTAAAGTGAGACTTGTTTAGGTCTCACGTGAAATCTGGCAAAGCTGCACTTTTCATCTCGTCAGTGACAGAAATCGCTGCCATTACAATTCTCGATACGAAATTAAATGAAAAAAACATGTATATCTCAGTCATATAATAAAGTTTCCTGCATCATCGACAATTTGAAATATTTGTTCAATTTTTCTAGTCACATATGTTCAATTCTCGGATTCGCAAAACATTTCCTCGACTAAAAACTAAGTAGCAGTTGGTAAAAATATCACATTCATAAACTAAAAAATTAATTACCGATTACAAAAACTAGTCTCAAATTATTGTGACGTAATGTACATACGCATTTGTTACGCTACTTCGATAATTAACCGTCATTTTTTCGATAGTTTCTCCGCAAAAAGTTAATGAACCGTCGAAAACATTAATATCAGTCTTTTTTCACAGCCATATTTGAATTGCTCAATTCCCCATTGAACAACTAATGAACATAATTAAAAATCCAAATTATTGACTAGAATAAATTGTTATTCATTTATTCCTACAAAATCATCGGAAGAGTGCAGCGTTGCCACATTTCGCGGGAGACTTTTCACTTCAACAAACTATGAAGCTCAAAAGTATGCAAAACTGCTCTATTTAAATATTAATCTTAAATGACTTCATACTGCGATGCAAAAATGCTTCACGTGGCAAAATGTCAAACATCCGTCAAGTGCATAATACAAAATAGTGGCGAACTATTACTTTCATAGCGATGCATAATTTTTCTCATAATAACTTCCAACTACAACAAAAACGAGCGTAGTATCTATGATAAGAGCAGGAAGAAATTGCAGTCGTTTGGTTGTTCTGCCTATATTTATAAAATGAAATGAGGAAGAATAGAAAGTCAACTCACTACAATGCAGGCAGTTGTTACTTCCAGTCAAAGACGGAACGATAATACATGAATTACCAGCACTTAGCACACAATCTCGAGAATAATAATGGGACAAATAACGCACGTAGAAACGTTCGCGAGAAGCCTGCAAATTGTTTGAATGCTGGGATTCTTTGTGATTCTTTAAAGCGCATTTTGTTACTGATAGCGCGTATCAGCGCTTATGCCTCAGTCGCAGAAAAGGAGATGAGATGAAGAAAGAAGATAAAGAATACCAAGATTTAACAAATTCTTACCGTTGGTGTCACTTGCGGAAAACTTTGATTCCATATCAATGACTGTCGTCGACGGTTCTTGTACGTTTGCCACCCCCCGGTGTACATCCCTAGAAGAAGAATCATCCCCATCGCTGCGGACATCGTCCTTTGCTTCTATATTCACAACAAAGTCCTGAAATGGAAATACGTCACGATTATACGTGTAAAACAGATTAAAAGTGTTTATCTTTAAATTTCTGAATTATTCATAATAAGACAAGTGTAAGATGACTAATTGGAATACAAAAAAATGCTCATCGATAACAAAAAATCACATCAGCTGTTTTATTCCCATCGCAAATATTAAACATAAGCTTTCCATAAATTTTTTATGAATTTATGTTTTCTAATTGTAATTGGTCCAGGAGGTCTGTAACCATTGTAAATCTTTGTACTAATTTTTGTTGCTTCAACAAGTGGGTTTTAGAAACAAAAACAATTAAAAGAAAGTGAGGAAATTGGATATAAAAGGTGCAAACTACATTTAATGGATTTCCATTAAAAATATCTCAATAGTGCATAATTTCAAATTACACAAATCAGAACCACTTCTCGTTTAATGACTGAAAATTGTATACTGGTAATTATTAATGGCACGATTTTAAATGACAGGATTTACGATTTAAAAGCTCGTTTGTAATATTGAATCATAGCATTTGCAATTTATCGTTAGATTAATCGAAACGTCTTTATGAAACTTGGGGTATTTTTACATATCAAGATTCAATAAAAAATAACAAATTGAAATAATGATCGAAAGAATAGTCTTGAAAATAGACATCTTTTCCATCATCTTCGTGTAAATTCACGTCACAAGGGTCACAAGTCACATCGGTTAAACATGCAACTTTTCTCAAATTTGAAAAACTTGAAGGGATAGAAAGATTTAATTCTGCGATGCAAAGTTACGATTTTGGAACGTATCAAAACAACCGTATGGGTTTGCAAGTGAGCTAAGCATTTTTCGTAAATATTTGTAAATGTTGCATAAATCTACGCAGTAATGTTGTAGCCGCGGCATTGATGAGTACAAAAAAATAACTTGAAAATAGTGACTCGGCGCTTCAAGGCGAATTCCTTCAATGTTAACTGGGTAAGTTAGATGAAAATTGTTTACACAAATACACTCGAGAATCTAAGCTATCTTTTCGTTTCGTAAAATGGCAAGAAAAAGTTACAACTGAGAATTTGGAAATATAACAATAAAATTCGATAAGTCAGTCTTGTTTGAAAATTATCAACTCCATACTTTAATTTTAAAACTATTCACTAATTTGCCAAACTTGTACGGCATCGTAATATTATTTTACTGCATTCTGGCGTAAATTTAGTGTCTCGGGTATTTTTTTAAAACTCTATTATATAATCACTATTATTCAAAACTATATAATAAAATAATGATGCACATGCGAAATTTCAAGTGTTCAAGATTTTGTAATATCGCCATGGTAATCTTATACTAAAATACACTCAACGTAATTAATTTATGTGTATTCGTTAACCCAAAGGTTACTGTGAAAGCCAAGACGTCTGAAAGCATGATTGCCTTGCGAAATCCAAAACTATTGTACATTGTGAGAGACAAATTCAAACCACAATAACGTACATTTACAATAATTTTATTAAATTCCATTGCAAATTGGCTTCATTGATCGAGATGAAAATATCGCCTGTACAAATACCTAATAAATAAATTTAGTTAACAGAGAAAACATGAAAAATAAAGACATTCTTTCTAATAACGAAGCAATTCCAATTTTAAACTGCAATTTATCAGGATTCCAGCACACAAACGGGCTGACATTTAAAGCTGATCTTCGTTTCGGTCAAGTTTTCTTTCTTTTTTCAAATTTGTACGTTTAGTAGAGAAAAAAACGAAAATCGTTTACAATTTCAGGTTTCATTTGCCGACGAAAATCGATAAACTGGTATGAGAGAAAATAAAATGGGGAAGAACAAGTTGAGCGCGATTCAAGGGGTACGTACCATGTTTTCTCGATTCTTGACCGGTTCTAGCGTTTCGATCTCGCCTGTTGATCACTGCAACCGACAGTGTATCTATGCACACTGGGTCGACGGAGAGGGGGGGAACACCGAGAAGTAAAACTACGACAGCAGCGGACACCAGGCGATACGAAACGTCGACTGGACTGACCCAAGTCCCAAGCAACTCAGACTGATCAGAGACCGGCGGCGGCTACCAATGACCACCTCTCGCAGTACATTCCCGTAATTAGTCCCGGGCGGCGACGCAACGACGAGAACGACGATTCGGGAGACCAAGAAAAATGTTTAGCGACTCGTAAAAACTCAATACTTTTCCATATAATTAAGATGCGCGTATTATTCTTATTTCAAGAACATCAAACTTGGTTTTTGTTAAATTTTTTCTTATTTTTTAAAGGAACGAAGAAGGGACTCTCTGAATTTTTCGCGCTGCATTGATGAATGGATGAAAAATAAACATTGCACGTTGTAGAAATTTATCAAATTTGATTAGGAGGTAAAATTGATCCAAGATCTAGTACTTCTTGGACAATTGAAGACCCGGATTCTATGACTTGCTGAGCGCTCAACCGGCTCAAAATTATGGCCTAGTTTTTTAAATAAAGAAACAGCAATTACGAGCGAAACGCAGCTATTGACAAAGTCTTTAAAAACATTCCAAACTCTATTGCTATTTTCGTAATCTTATTCAGGTATTTTTGTACTTCGACATTCCACAGTTTCTACAATATTTTCATTCTTTCAACAAGAAATTTCGTAATCTTCTTCAAACCCTAAGGGACAACTTCACCGCTGGAAGTTTTACGACGCTCAACTTTCCAACTTTTTCGATTTATATGTTACGAAACATGCATTTTGTGGGCTTTGATTCGCAATTAAAAATTACTTATTTATCTTTTTTTTTTCGAATAAGTACCATCGCTAGGGTATACAAATTTCAAAGCATTTCATCCATAATTTACCGAGTTGTCGCGATTATATTTTTAAAAACATTGATTTAAGGTTGGAAATTTTTTTCTCACGAACAAAGAGACCAAAAAAAGGTGTCCCATACAATTTCGTACAATCTAGTATTTTTTTCCATTTTAATTTTTTTTCTTCTTAAAAAAACCATAAAGATCATAATTTTCAGCGAGTTATAGAATCCAGGCCTTCAATTTATAGTTGTGTATTTCCAGTATTTTGCAAACAATTTCCAAAAATTTGTGATTCTACTTCGCTCTCTGTATCGAAAATGAAGGGAAAAATTCGACTCAATTTCTACACATCGATGAAATGCAAAAATGTATTCAATGCATACACGCAAGTACACTATTACAAAAATATATAAATTTTGATATTCACAAACTTTATACAATGTACAAAAAGTTGAGCTACTCACTCGATATTTGTTTACATTTAAGATACAAAATATACTCTGTATATTTACAAAAAAATACGATGTGAATGCTTCCATTGACAGCGAGAAAATAATCATCGCTTATTTTTGTGACGAAAAAATCGAAAGTGAAAAATAATCTACTAAGATTCAGTACCATTCTTTAAACCTTTTGACCGCCTTTTTCCATTGAGCAATAGTTGCATCGTATTTCAATTTCTGTTTCGGATTCGGCTCAAAAACTTTGTCCACGCGACGCAACTTGAGCAATTCTTCCCTACTTTTCCAAATCCCTGTGAAAATGCATCCAAATTAGTCAGTTTTGAAATTTCATTGTTCGTAAATTACTGGAATAATGCGCTGTATTTCTTAAAAATACCTGATTCCAATCCAGCGAGAAAAGCAACGCCCATTATCGACATTTCAATAGTCGACGCTCTCTCCACTTTTAACCCACTGATGTCGGCAAGTAATTGCATCATAAAATCATTTTGCGATACGCCTCCATCGACCCTAATCAACAATAACGTAATCAAGCTGATCGATTCTTTTCTCAATAAAGAATAAACCAAAAAACCAATTATACATACCGTATCAAGTGATACGAATACTGCGTTTCTTGACACAGGACTTCGTACAATAAAATGATTCGAAAGACAAGACTTTCCAGCAACGAACGTACAAGATGGGATTTATTGGTCGTGGGTTTTATTCCAAGAAATCCAGTAGCTGCCATTTGGTCATTTATTGGTGCCTGCGAATGTTATCAATGCTGATTATTCCAATTTTTCAAACATCGAACATATTTCTTACTTGTAAGCCACTGAACGCAGGTACAAAGTAAACTCCGTCGGAATCTTGGACAGATTTCGCTACTTCCGATGTCAGCGAAGCCTTTTCCACGAGACCTAACAGCATTAACATGAATTTTTATACATAAATAAATAAGAATACGCTGGTAATTTGATTTCCAAGAAATGATTCGAAGAAATAAAAGACACCTAAATTCGTGGCCCATTCGATAATCGAGCCAGTATCGTTCGAAGCTCCTTCGGCGATGTACGCCGTTTCGGAACCGATTCGCCAGCCGACCAACGGGTACAAACCTTTAACAAATAGTTGGAAAGAAAAATTAATCATCGCAGCAACGTTCGTGTATTTCGAGTGTTTCATGCGTGAAGAGAAAATTACCTGCTACAGAAACATGGGGCTCGCGTCCGGTATTGACGTTGATAAAAGTCCCGGTACCCATTGTCACTTTCAACTCTCCAGGGTTAATGCACCCCGATCCGTACAAGGATGCTGCTTGATCGGCCATCTGTAAAAAGAAATGCAATGAAATTCTTGTTTGCAACTCGCAAATCAATGATAAGTAATTAATTAATGACGAGTTAATTGCGTACCGAACAGGTTATAGGAATCTCGACTCCAAAAAGGTCTTTGGGAGTGTTGCCAAAATTTCCGGTGGTGTCCACAACCTCGGGAAACAAGGAACAAGGAATCTGGAAAAGACTTTGAGCCCAACTGGACCATTTCATCGTGAAAGGGTCGAAAAGACCGGTCGCGGATGCACTAGATACATCACTGATATGCGTTCCTGGATTGACAAAAAGAAGAAAATTAAGTTAGATTCGGAACGAATTGATTTTTAATGGCACACCTGTTAATTTGTATAATAACCAGCTGTCAACTCCTCCGAATACAGCTTTTCCAGCGCTCGCCGCTTCTCTCAGACCTGGCACTTCATTCAAAGCCCACGATAGCCGCAACGTCATCTGTGGATTCATTTTCCGTCACTTCTCATCGAAATTCTAGCTTTTCAAACATTCTTAAAAATTTGGTCTCGTGGGAAATTTCTTTCGGTTACAATTCCGAACTGTAATGTCACAAAAATTTTCAAGAAATCAGCTGAAAAATTGGATTTCTTTTCTACGATATGGAAACTTTGTTTTCTTAAAAAATACTCGAGTGAAATGTATGTTACGATTCCGACGGAATGATAAATAAAAATACACATGAATCGTGATAAACAAAAAACGATATTTCTTTGATAGATAAATCTCGTTTAATCATCGAGTAAACAGCGACTTTCTCCGTAACTTATAATTTACTCGAGAAAAGAGTGCATGATATACTTGAAAACATCCTGCTGCGAGAATTCTAAACTAAAGTGACGTAATTTTCCTCAATAAATGTTCGATTACATGGATTCAGCGATCAACGAGCAGGAATCAACGGGCGAGATGATTACGATGACGTAAACTTGCCTGAGTGTTCATAAGTTTAAAATTGCTGCCCGCTTTGAATCTCCTGTTACGAGAAATGGCGTACAAAATGTAAGAGCCTAATCGCAGGCCCTTCATCGTCATCGAAGAATTCCATTCCGTGACCTTGGGATCGGCTCTCAAGTCCTTCCACGTTATAAAACTGCAAAATCTCACATCGACTCGTGTGAATTTCGTTTTCTTCACTTTTTTTTTCTATGCAGATGCTGTATTCTCGTAATTCAAGAATTCAGTGCCATAACTATATGAGATTACTTGTGATAATGTTTTCCGTTTTGTTTGTCCCACGTGATAAAGCTCCCGCGTTGACTGGATAAGCCAAACCCAACGATACATTTAACGTCGATTTCGCTTCCTGCAATTTAACATGCTTTTAATTATATGTACATGTTTTTGAGTTAAATTTTGCATTGTTAAAGAAATACTTATGCAATTTCAGAGATAAGCTGGCTATTAATACATCAATTAATTTCCAGCAAATTACTTTACGAATAATGATAGGTTTCTTACCATTTATCGCGGATCGGATGACTCTGACAATCGCATTCCACAGTTGATCGGGGTCTATCTCCACGTATCCAGGTTTTGGGTATAATAATTCAATCTATAAGGAAAAAAAAGCAATACCATTAGTTTTGAAGAATGACAGGAAAGTATTTTAAATATGTGAAGAAAGATTGAATGAAAATGTAACAATATGTTACCTTGAAAAACGAGTTTAATGTATCTTACTCTTTTTCAAGATTGACCTTTTGGCTCTTGTGACTCGAGTCAGCCATTTGTAATTATAACCCTGCTAATCATCACCAGGAAAACGGCATTTTTTTACAATCCAAAGCAGTAAACAAAATGCATAAAAATGTGATGATGATAGAACTCGCAAAAAAGCTGCAATGTCTTAAGAATTGATTACAAACATGCGCTCGATACAGAAAACATTTGTCATGCATTATAAGTAAGTAGCAGCAAAAGTTACACGCGTGGAATAAACTCGATAGGTAATTAAAATTAATTAGTCAAAGGAAACTTATTTTCACGAAGCAAAAAAAATCTTTTTGAAAACAGTTACAACAATGCGACATATTAATAATATAAAATCATAATCTTAAATAAATATTGTCTCAATCAATACATCACTTTTACAATTTAGAAATATTACACCGAACAGATATAATTGCTTCTTCTGAAAAATAAGAAGTACCTTATCAGAAGAAAATGCTACAGTGTTCGCCTTTTCGTCGAGAATATGTAGTCGAACGGTTGTCGTACCGACGTCAAGAGCTGCTACGTATTTCATTGTAGACAAATTTCTTCGTTCCAGCAAAGTCTATTCTACTTATACAGCGTTCAAAGTGGTTCAAAGTGATTCGCGGGCTCATTTGCACTGAGTTTGACTGCGTCTCCGTAGTGGCCAGCGCTGTCAGTTGCTGTCAGTGCCAGTGTAGTCTGTGCATTGCAGCAGCCCTCGAATCGTGGGAATAAGGAACTGAGCGTGGTCGTTGTCACCGCCGCCGCGGTCTCTTCGACTTTCGAGTCTCGATCGACCGACGCACTCGATACGCGTTTAAATAGCACGGCATTGAATGGAATGATGAAAGCGACTGAAAGTAATGGATCTGATGACGTTGTACAAAAACTATCAACGCGTGTCAGCACTTGTAGTATTCAAGAATCTATTTCAATTTAATTAGTTATACAAAGATAACCGTTATCTGGGTGTTATCTGGAAACAAATTATATTAGTATTTTGTACATGAAAGTATAAGATAATTCTATACGCCCAATCAACGACGCATGCGTTGCATACGAATCTTTTAAATATTTCAATGTCGCCGCGTGAAAATTTCTTTATTGCCGACACCTCTAAAATTATGAATCAAAAAATCTTGGCTTTGATACGAAAAAGATGTATTTCTCATATACCGAACTGTACAGGAACATGATAATTTCTCGAATTATTTTACAAATATATCACTTTGAGGTATATTTCAAGTTTTCTTTTCTTTTCGATACCATATCTCATCAAAGTTCATATTTTTTTCTTAATTCTGTTATTTCTTCTTCCGATTTGTTTTCCACTGTTCCGCAGTGTGCGAAGAGTTTCTCGAGCGCTGAAAAAATATTGCATTATTGCGTTATGTGAAATTTTAATACATTCAGATGTATGCAAGTATTACCTTGTTTGTCATCTTTGTTCATAAACAATGCAAGAGCTCTGAACCTTTTTACATTACTGAGACTTTCCAAATATGGAAACACTGCTTCTTTCTTGGCGACAAATACTGTACTTAAAACAGCGAGAATTTCACTCAAAGAGTCAGACTCCAAAGAATTTTGAAACAATCCTGGCAATTCTTCAGGAGACAGCAGCTAAAAAAATGGCAATTCTTGTAAAATGACAGAAAAGTTAACCAAATATCGCCTAATTTTCAGAAGCTCACCTTGAAATATTTGTATCTAAAGGTCAAAGATTTATTCTTTTTCCAATTGAACAAGAACTGAACCGAGGTCTTAGGAACTGGAGGAATTTCAAAATCGTCCTCTATTGCCTCAATAGCATTAGCAACCTCGAGAGTTACTTTTTTCTCCAACTCAAGTTTTTTAATCTTCGTCGACTCCTCGTTGGAACTATTTTTCAATTCTCGCAGTGATTTTGGTAATATTGACCGGCTAAAACTGGCTTCTTTGATCGCTATTCTCTTGAGCGGTTTCTATAAATAAAAAAAATAGTAAAGTGGTCTTGATTTCACGGATCACATTTAAATAAGAGAATATCGGGTGCATTATACTTGTGATTTCAAATGTGCAGATTTTTCAACTGGCTGAACAATTTTGAATTTGTCAAGAGCAGGAAGCCAAACAAGTGACTGGTCTTTCTTGTCTTCCTTCTCTCTTGGAACACTTTTCTTTTCACTCTGCAAAATTTTGGAGCTTTCAACATTAATTTTGGTATTTTTCTCGGGCATTTTGTCCTCTTTTTTTGGTAATTTCTTGGCACTCGGGACTACGATTGGGATGTCCTCTTTTTCGTCCTCTTCTTCCTTGTCATTTTTTAATACCACTGGCTAAACATATTTTATTGTAAAAGTCAAATTAATTGCTTCAAATTTCATGAAACTTAGCCTTTTTTCTTGCGAGTGTAACAAAAAAATACAAACCTGAAGATTGTCAAGGCATTTTTTAACTTTCGCCAACATCACTTTTGCTTCTTTATTCGAGGGCTCTAAATGCAACATTTTTTCAATATCCTGTTTAGCTTCTTTATACTGCTTCAGCTCAATTCTAGCCATCGCTCTTCTGTAATATGCTTT
The DNA here is from genome assembly GCA_022816865.1 of Zelostemma sp. ZL-2020. Lineage (NCBI taxonomy): Eukaryota > Metazoa > Arthropoda > Insecta > Hymenoptera > Platygastridae > Zelostemma > Zelostemma sp. ZL-2020. Next base: position 1,706 of record JABFQM010000166.1, on the reverse strand, counting down.
TACATACATTTCATCCATTTGAATAGCAACCGTGCAATCTGCTTCCGATGAATATATACTGAAAAATGTGCCCAAAAACTTGTGAAAACAGCCAAGAAAAGAATTGAAAAAAAAAGAAAGAAAATGTATCCCATTCTTCGACACATACTTGTTCAATTTCAAGTGACATAGCCCACGGTTGGCGTAAAATGTAGCGTCGTATGGGAAGATTTTGATGGCTTCCGTATAGCAACTTATAGCTTTAGCCCATTGCTTTTCCTTGACAAACACGTTTCCCTTATCTTTTTGTTTCGAAGCATTTTTGTGCTTCTCTTCCAGTTCTTCTTCCGTCAATTCAATTTCCTCTCCTTGATTTTCTATTTCTTTGCAAGCTCCAACCTGTAAAAATGCAAGTGTTGTAAATAAAAATTGTTTTCTTTCTCGAAAACATTATTACACAACCAACCGCATCAAACGAATCCCACGATTCGTAATCGTACGATTTAATTCTTTTCGTCTTGGCAACTTTTTCTTCTTCCACTGGTCTGACAGACTTTCCCGTGTACATATTCTTTTTATTCCGAATGGGAGGTAAAGACTGCAAAAATCGTTCATGGTTAAGAATGATTCTGCGTTCGTAAAAAATGTATCACGTAAAATGTACCTCTTCCTCCTTTGCATTGCGGAGCTCGAAATCTTTGCGTTTCATTTGTTCCTCCCAAGCGTTCATGTCCAACAATTCTTTTTGCATATCGTCTGCATTGTCTCGTACTTGTTTCTGAATTAAAACCGATTTATCCATCTTTACTTTTGCACTGTTCATACTGGTAATTCGGTATCCCGAGCAATCGTATCTTTCGTGCAACTTGAATCGAAGAGGTTATGTGTCATGTGTGTACACACGAAAATTGACGGAAATGCTTTTATGATTTAAAAAAAGCTAACACGATTCGTAACGAGATTTTCGTAAGCAGGAGAACAATATAATATGCTTATAAGTGTCCGAAAAAATGATTCTTTGATTATTACGTCCCAACTTTGTTTATACATAGTCGAATGAGAACAGTGTGAGTGTATGTGTAACAATGTGTAATGAATCCGGCCGGCAAGTGGCGCCGCCACCACACATATTTACATTCATGCACACTAGGGATGTGCGATTCTGTAAAAAGAATCGATTCTTGAATCGAATTTGGATCGTAGCGATTAGAATCGATTCTTGAATAAATCGTCGAAAAAAGATCGATCTCTTGAAAATCGATTTTTTGAATCGAACAATTCAATATAATAAAAAAAAGTGTCAGTTTTGTCAATTGCAGGGTTGTCGAAGGAAATTGAGTCTCGATGAGAAGGGAACGAAGTATAAATACTTGCTGAGTATCAGTGGAGTATCGGAATGTTTCGTGGGTTTCAAATGTTATCAACGCGCTTCGCGATCGCGCTCCATATTTCTCTTGTTAGAACACACGTATATTATATGTATATTATTCGTATAATATAGATTTACACTTCAATAACACGGGTCAATAAACATATAATATGCAATAATTCTACCTAAATCACTTCTTTCCCCACCACCCAAGAGGTAAAGTGATGGTGCACTTTTTTTAACGTGGTTTCCCCGGTAGGCATAATCCACGATACCTAAGAGAGTTCATAAAATAATCCTAAATAATCATAAATAATCCTAAGACTTCATAAAATAACATATTTCATGGGAGGGTACG
>JABFQM010000165.1:0-48671 GCA_022816865.1 Zelostemma sp. ZL-2020 | reverse complement strand
TACGGCCCATCATAGCCCGGCCAGGCCCGCGCCCTTTCAACCCTTCTCTACTGCTACCGCGACTCATCAGTTTGATCGGGTAAGATTTTTTTTCACTCAACTTTTATTTTTTATTCGTTTATTTTGTTGCTCCGGGGCAACATTTTTATACGAGTCAAGTATAAAGAAACATTAAAATGGAATTGCGATTAATACATCACGAATTTTAAGAGGAAGCACTCGAGATTTCACTCCAGAAAGAGTGGATTGGAGTGAGTTGTTCGAAGTTATAAATCGTCAATCGTTCAATCGTCAAAAAACGCCAATAATCGCGAAGTTTTTGAGAGAAGTAATAAGTTATTTTGTTTTCGAAAGTGATGATCGGTGGAAATGAAAACAGTCGTAAAATTTGATGACAGGTAAAACTCCGTATTACGAGGCAATAACAGTAATATGCAGAATAACGTCTTCGCGAATTGATATTTTATCGTGAACCGAGTGATATAGAGAGAAATTATGTCTCCACCGTAAATTAAGATCGCTAATTTCGCCTTTAATGAGGATATTTTTCAAGCTTTCAATCCCGGAAAAATAAAATCCGTCACTCGATCGAAGAATTCAGAGTTTCATCATTCATTTAGTGAATCGTAACTTCGACAGGTATAAATTTCGTTAAACATCATTTTAAGATTCAAATTACCCAGTTTGTAAGTCGGGTCCCTTGTCGCCAAATCGTTAATCATTCGGCCAGGTATATCGGGCCTCGAAGAATGACTTTATAAATAGGATAACGAGCGATTTCAATTCCAAGACGATCGATCATAATGACCATGTAACACGCTTTATAGAACTCCTTAAATTGTACTACACAATGGAGCGCGATGATTTGTTGACATCGAGCTTGCTATCATCTAATGCGATTAGCGGCGGATTTGAGTAGCATTCGATTCGGTACACTCATCAACACCGAAAATTCGGCTCCTTGTGATTCTCATCTTCGTGCTCGAATACCTTTGGAACTGGTTTTCGAGAGACCACTGGGCGATCGTTAAGAATATTTATTCCGCCCGAATCGTAAATTTCGACTCGTAAGCGATAATAGACCGAAATGGAAAATATTTCAATGTTTTTTATCGGGATTACACAACAACGGTAGCAATTTTACGAAAGGCCATTTCGAATCATTTATTACTTCGCATCAATCATAAATAATCGAGTTTTTTCATGTCTAAAAGGTGCAAAATTCGAAAGAAAGTAGAAACTTGGGGCTAATTTTCTGATCATCGCTTCCTCTATTTTTTCGGAGGCAGTGCAACGTTAGCATTGATAGGTATCAATGTCGCGCTGTAGAATTAGCAATGAATGAACCGAGAGCTATAAAAAACCAGGTTAGATTTATTGACATACTTTGTAGTCAAATGAATTCTGAATGCCAAGATTATTTCAAGCTCGACGAGCTCTATATTCTGCTCGCAATCATTTGTCAATAATTACTGTACCCACCCCTCCCAAAATCTCCGAAACAACGAGAAATGTAGAAAGCATTTCTTCCGCTTTCGGGTGTTTCGAAGTCGTTCGTTCTTCGGGCCAAATGCAAGAGTGAAATTTAAAGAGTACTCGGTATAACCGAGTGAATTTGCTTTCGACCCGACGGAAAAAGTTCGACATTGACGCGCGACCTTCGTTCTTTTTTCCTCCTTTCGAAGAGGACGAAAAGAGCCGGTAGGAGCGAGTCGACTTTCCGAAATCGGGAATTGCAGGCGCTCATTTAGTATCCTGAAATAGATAGCGAACGGATAAAAAGTGCCCGAGGTTCTGGCCTTGCTCGTGCATCATTTTAATCTGTCTGGGAGGAGGTCAGGCGTGCCTCAACGGTGACATTCGTGCACCCAGCCGTACCTTCTGGGGTGTGCCTTCTTGCTCGTCATCTCGATCTTCCGCCAGACCCAAGTGTGACATCCTCGCCCCCTTAACTCCTTTACTGCATCGTCTAACTTACTCGATCATTCGAAAAATTGATAACGAGCCAGCAATCACCGTCCGTCGGAAGTGGCTTCATCATGAAAGAGAAAACAATTAAAAGAGCTCGTAATTCCTGAGAAATGACGAGGATGATTTTCCGAAAGACAAAGGCGGCTTTGAATTGCATCGATTAGAGATGAGAATAATCGCGGAAGGAAAGCGAAGGAATAGGAAAAGAATAAAAGAAAATCCAAATGTTTTTAATTAGACGGAATCGCGACGGATTCAAATAAAGCGCGTAACACGATATTTATCGCATTAACGCGGCAATCTGTGTTCACGTTTGAACAGTACGAGATCAATGAATCACGGGACACTTTGGGATGCGGCGGTCCTTTTTTCTTCTTTCCTCGGGGCACCGTGAGAAAGCGGTCGAATCTTGGTGAATTTTTAAGCGGAGTCTCCAGGAATATAGGTATATTTGCCAACGCAAGGGCAAAATACGCACGGCTATTAATTCAGAACCTGGAGGACAACGCTCACCGGCAAAGAAACAAAATGACCGGTGGGTCAGGTCCTAAATAAAAGGAAAGAACGTTTAAATAAAAGTAAACTCGTGTCGCTACGATCCTGCCGAAGACACGGTCGTTGCTGCTACCGCTGCCGTGACCGTACCAGTGAACTCCCCGAGCAGGCTCATTTATTTTCCCTGAACAATTTCATCTATTCTTATTGTATTTATCTCCCGTTCACTTATCTTAATAACTGCATTACTCGCGACGAAAACGCGACATTCATGCGCTACGGGATCAATGCATCTTACCATACACGAATATTACGCGCACTCTAAATCCTTCTCGCTATACATAAATTCCTTTCGGTGAGATTTCACTCAATAAGAAGGACGAATGACTTTTTTAGAGTGAAATTAGGCGTGCAAAATTCTGCAGTGGAAATAATATTGCAGGTATGTCTTGGTTGAGCGGTGATAGAATTATTCCCGTAGCGAAACACGTGACATGACATACCGTATAATTTCCGCACCATAAGAATCTAAATGATTGCCATAGCCAATATCCTTAAAGTGCATAATTATGTTTATGTAATATGTTCCGATTCGCATTAGCTGCGATAATTTTCATTATGGAATGTGAAGAAATTCGATGCGGTACACCATGAATAAAATATGCCGCGGATTAACATGAATCGCATTTCTTGAGCCTTTAACGGCTGGCAACAATTCACGTTTCACTCTAAATCTGGAGTGCGATCTGATGCGCCTGCACCGAATTTGATTCTAAATAGAGTCATTCAATTCTTATCAATCCCGCTTTAAAAGATGCCGAATTTTTACTCACTTTAACGAAAAAGGTTCTCTTCTTCAGAATTTTGTTTTTTTTTTTCAATTTATTCGACTTTCAGTAAATACCATAAAACTATTGATCGACACATCCAAATTTTTGATGCTTTTGCGACGATTAATTTCTATCCTCTTTCGACAACAAACACTGCCCAACCGCAGCATATTTTTCTCGGCGAACACGAATTTTCATCTCGCTAATATTTTAATTCCGATCGGTATCAAAGCTTTTTTCCACGAGTACGGTGCCCGAAATTCGGGAGTCTCCTCCGGAGTCGTAGGATCGTAAAGCGCATATTTCCGAGATACTGGAGAGCATGGTATATCTGGCCGATTAATGAAACGATGTCGCCACATGGACCACCCCGGAGTTACACGTACAGTACCAGTCGAGCAAAGCGATAGACCCGGCAAAAGTAGTTGTTTGAACTATAATACCGAACCTATAACCAGCTCCCGTCCGTTTCTCCCGTGGATCTCAAACGAACCGCATCTTACCTGATCAAGTTTTACGATCGTCGCGCCGAGGTGGTGATGTGTCCCTCTGGTTATCGTTGAAGCGGGATCTATTCGGGAGGCTCACTAAGGCCCCTTTCCCTTATTCTTTTTATTGCTCCTTCTTCCTCAACTTCTCTCTTTCTCACTTCGGCCCTCCCCCTCCCCCGTCCCCCGTCCCCGTCCCCTCATATTCCATCTCTTTTCCTCTTGTTTCGTCTTTTGACTTGCTTTCAAGACGAAAAAGAAAAGGGATTTTTTTATATTTTACCTCGGATACGCAAATTTATCGAAAGATGTTGGTAGCCACGGAAATTTCATGAGTTATGGCTTCGTCTCATGAATTCCGACGGTCAATGTGACTGTGGTGTTGATATTTTCGGTGATCGAAATTCTTGCTCGAACGGCGATTAACATTTTATCTGCCGAGCAAAGTTGGTAATTAAATGTAAACGGTGAAAAGTTTTCTTGAATAGAGAGCGAAAGGAAAGACGATACGAAGTCATGCGATTTTAATCGCCGCTTTTTCTCTCGTTGTAAATGGAAAAATAAAAATTCCTGCCTCGTGTAATGCGATAACGGTACTTGGGAATTACAATATCATGCTACTTGATTATGCTAATTCGGCTGGGGATTTCGCGATATCGAGATTACGGTGGCTAGTTTTTGGTAGATCGATGATCAAGTTTCGGGTTTGATTGAGGCGATCGATCACGCGAGGGTTCAAAGTTTAGGAGGAGGGATTTTCGAAATTTCAAAGCGGGAATCGAAATGTACCCATGTAATATGACGTCTAAAAGGAATGCGTGAGAAATCCGAGAAAAGAGATCACGGAAATGTATTCCGCTGAGCGAGAACAACAAATTACGCTTGATAGTAGATCTCTCCTAATACGACAAACCGGAATGTCCGATGTCGATTCTTTCTGGGCTAGAGAGATCAATGGTAACGAATTGAGTCGTAAATAAAACGTCTCATTATTTGATTCTAATCGATTTGATAAAACAATTACCCGAGATGAAAATCCTTCTACAGAACTTTTCCCCTTCGAAAGAAAGCAGCGCGCTAATGAGAGGTCGGCTTAATATCGAGGAAGTTTCAGGCGAAATGTGTCAACTTTCGAATGATGGAAGTTTGAAATTTCGTCGATTCGTTCGGAACGCGCGAGACATTTCTTTCAAAATCAAGCTGCAAAACGTCGTTAACCGGCCTCACCGGTTCTAGCGGTTTCGAAAAAATTAATACGTGACCCGCGCAGCACGCTACACGTAATAGAAATCCAACGCGGACGAATATATGCGGGGACAATCCGTTTTTCAGGGAAAAACGATCGACGCGTAAAACCTGATCTGGCTCCCCAAAGACTTTGTTACGATTCCGAGTATTGGAAAAGTCGTGTTACCATTTCACGAGCAGGCTGCGTGTATCGCGCACGCATCGTGCAAAGTGATTGCCGCAATTTATGCGACGGATTCTGCATGGAAACAAAGAGATTGTGCCCATGGGTATAAGAAAACGTCGGGCGTAATTTTTCGCTGCGCTTATAGAAATGTCTTTGTCTCGAGAGATAATTTTACCGTCCCGTAAATGGGCATATTTCTTTATATATAATTACGTATGGAATTTTTCGCGACACATCAAATCTACATAAACACGAATCGATAAAGATAAAGCAGCGTACAACATGTTTTCTTAACGTATAATTAAGAGAAAAAATGTCGTTAATACCCCCTTTGTATATGTTCGTACTTTTTTTTTTTTCTTCTATTGAATACGCGTCTGAGAAAAAGCATATTGTGCATTTTGTTGCGGCTAATGTAAATACGCCTACGAGTACTTGTGTCGGCGAAAACACTTGTATCGATTCCCCCTTGGAAGGATCTTTAATAAAATAGTCGTAGGTAATGGAAGTTGAAGTTTGGAAAAATTTCAAATCCTCCATGTACGAGAGAATTCGCAAAAATCTTCAATGACTCGTATCAATTATTCTTCCTTATATTATTTATCGTTAAACTTTGTTCGCACATTTTGATTTGTCCCGTCAACTCTCTAATTCCTTGGAGTGAATTAGTCACTCCAATCGTCGAGTGACTGGTCCAACCACTCTGCTTGGAGTGGATTTTCACTCCGAGGAATTTAGAGAGAAGATAATCAAATTTTCAAACATGAGAAAGTTTAAGGGCAAGGTGTTTTCTCGTTCTCTGAAACGGCTCGAGGATTTGTATGTAAATTGAAAAATCGATCCGAGTGGCGCTCCAGAAGGTCGCGCATTGTCGCAGCATCGCTTCCTGATACCAGACTCAAATTCTTTTTCTTCGCCGATGGCTCGCCTTGTGTCCTTAAGCAGGTATTTTAAGCTGCAACTATCGACTCGATCGCCTACGCCGTCGGTATTTCCGGCATGAACAATGTGTTATCGTATCAGCCGATCGTGAGATCGACAATTCGCGATGTTCATAGTTAAACGGTTGTGCAAGCTTCGCGCCTCGACCTGTAATTTCTTCAATACTTGTACGCGATCTCCGCGATCCGGCGAACTATTCCGTGCCTTTTTTCCCGAAATGTAAAGCTTTATTTCGAGGAATGTATCGAAAAGGAACTGAGGACGCTTTCACTCGGTTTTCATAACGAACACGAGATTGGATCCCACATTACTCGAGCAAAAAGTTGATTTTGCGTAAGAGTTCCAGAGAAAGGACAATTAATTAGAAATTATTCGTCGGATATCAAAGGAGCAATCTTGTAGCGAAAGAGCAACCGACAATGTCGGCGGGTCTTTGATGCATCAGTTGTCCGATCGGACGACATTTTTTGCGATCGTATATTTTTGAACGCCTAGCCCCTGCCAAATAAACTTTTGTATATTGTATATCATACACGTGTCCTCGTCAAATTGCGTCACGTACGTTGCTTTCGATGCCATTTTTCAACGCTATGACAATTGTCTATTAAAATGTCAAATAAGCCCGTATTCGCTTCATAGTCAATCCATATGTCACGCAATTAACACGATGACAAAAATTCAGCGAGAATTGGTTGCCCTGGCAAAAGGGTTGTTTGAAAATGCAATTTTTTGTACTCTCGTATTAGCGTGCTTCGTACCCGAGGGAGGAATAATTAAAACACATTTCGTCGGTTGCGAAATTTGTCTTAATTCTCGGATCGTAAATGACATACGGGGGATATGGGCGATGCACTCTTTTGTGTCGGTAATTAATACCGCTGATGGCATCGATTAATATTATTAACATCCCAGACGGGGCATTCTGTGCACGTCATGCGAATTGTTTGACTGTACTTACATTCGTGACTACTTTTTTCGCTGCCTCAATAACGGTCAGCTTTTCTTATACTTGACAGCTGCTCGAACAGGCGACTCCTGTTTTTAATTCTGTATTCCACGTTTCGCAAGATATAGTTAGATTTGAATGGATGAAAGTGCATTGTTATTCTGATTCGATCGATATAATTTAATTGAACCGAGGCATTCCAAGCCTTTATTTTCCGAGGCATAAATGTTTCATGAAGCTTCGCGTTATTTCTCTTTGACTGAAAAAAAAGCGAGTCAATTTCCCGATTAGTGGCTACGGAGAAATATTTTGATGAGCAATAATAGCGCGGTTATTATTATGTTATTCATGTGAATTCTTCGTGGCTTGTGCGTCAAACGAGAAGAATTTCCAAGAGTAGTCAAGGATAATGCAACGCAGCGCACTGGAGATCTTCCTCGGGTAAAGATTGTCGCTTCTATCAAGACTTTTCGTCGTCCAAAGGAAGATTTATGGTGACGCGACTACTTATCGAGTGAATTACGATGTTTAGTTATTCAATTAGAAACCGCGGCTTCGGAACTCTTAAGCTTGATACATCTGTCCCGGTGTTAATTTACCCGAACACTAACTTGTCATAACAAAACTATAATAAACCACTGAGCCTGGAACTTCGCCAAATTTCGAGCTGCTAAATATTTCGCATGATTTCATGCAAAACTCTTTACGCTGCAATTAGATCGAAAAAAGTATCTGGTTCGGTTGAAAATCGCGAGACAGGGCGCAATTTCCCTTCACGGAATTTTAAGAGTTATTGCAATTCTAGTGCAATCTTTGCGGCATTGTAGGTACAAAAACACTGGTCGGTTTTCACGAATAAAAAAGCATGGTTTAACCTGGTGTGCAGGTGGTCCAAAGCGTCTGTTTAGTTATATTTGCTAGATGCGAAGATAAACAGAAGTTACACCTCAAGTAATACGCAAGATAATTAACACAGTTTACTGCGGTGTTGGACGTTTAAAAGCCAATCGCATTACCATACTGGTAACATTCGACGGGGCCGTTCTGCGGTGTTTCTATATTTCTGTTATTGGCGCATATTCGCCCTTACGATGCACGAAGAAAAACGGATTTCTCCGCGAAGAAAAGCCCGGCCGAAGCGGCGATTATGATTTCGCAACGGAAAACAAGTTTTTTCCAGCGTCTGAATCGGAAAAATGTAGCGATTCCGATGTTGGTATGGTAACCAGGAATCCATTTGATTCCAGGAGTACGTTTTATCCGGGTCTCTTTTACCTGAAATAAGTCGTTATCGTAAAGCGAATGAGACAGGCACGTCGCGGTGAGGAATGCAGACCATCGTAAGAGCGATCGAATCGTGAGTCATTCTATTACAGAAATTGCGGATAGTTATTTATGGAAGGCGAGTGAATTTACAGTGGCTCGGTTGAAAGCGACATGTTCCCGGATAGACATTCGCAGCGATTCTAGGGTCACGTGGGAATGTAATTTGAAGATCTGGAATCCAGGAAGATTATTGAATCGAGCGAGAGCTAGGCTTAATTTCATAATGCTCGAAGGCGCCAAAACATAGTAACTTGCTCGAACTTCGCTCTCCTCCTTTCGCGTAGTTAACCGCTGTAATTTAGAGATCTTTGACGCTTCTGAATTAATTAGCACACATACGGTTAATTTCGGATTTACGCGCGAGCGAAGAACGGCAAAGCGCGCAGTCGGCAACTTCTGTATGAATTTTCGGTGTAAGTACGAAGGAAATGTTTGTTTATCCTGAAAATTGGCGAAATTGAGTCGTGAAATTAAGTGACAGCGTGAAAAACCGTGGTTGTAAATCAAGAGTCGAGAAAATGACAGGGCGGAGTTGAATGACCCGTGGCGTATTACGCGTAATGAATAGTCCGGTTCGTTCCTTTTGGGTTTGAACGATGAAATAACCAAATCGACCCAGCGCGACACGTGAAATTGATGAAAGTAGGCCCGTGCCACGGATTCTTCGGCAGTTTGAAAGAGGAGCGCGGTGTCTGTTTGGACACTCCTCGCATCTGTGATCCGAGGTGACAAGACTCGTTCTTATTAACGAGGAGGCATTCTTAACGAGCCTTGAATCTTTGCCTGCCACAGATATGCAATGCTCGGTGCGAATGCGAGTTCAAAGAATTTTGCTGATTTAACTATGCGCCGTTTACATCTATGCTCGCGGATGAAAAACAGATGACGCCGGAAAGTAGAAAGATGAGCTTCCTTCTCGCTTCTTTTATCACGGTTCCGCTTTATCACTCCAACACAGACAAATTAGATTGTATTAATATTGCCATACCACATGCTCGCTTGGCACGGCCGTGCCTTCTTCCTTTTTATGACTATTTTATTAACTGTTGAATTAAATCGATGAAAACCGATAATATATGGATGGAATAAGAGGCTCTGGAAATTACGCCATTAATCGTACCTTACTGCTGAAATCCTACATCAAAGTTCCGAATGCGACTTCAAATTTTCACTCTCTAAATTCCTTGGGGTGAAAATCCACTCCGTTGGAGTGGATTTTCACTCCAGTGTGATAGTGAATTGACCACTCCAAAATTGGACAGAAAAGTTCACTCTTCTCGGAGTTAAAATCTTAAAAATAACCGAAAAATATATTATTTCGGGGTTTTACGTCATCCAAAGTAACCATCATTACTTCATGTATTTTAACAAGCGATATACGTTTTTTATCGCAGAAAAAATGCCTAGAATCTATGGTTTTCGAACCCGGGACCCCACGCTTAGCTAAGAACGCACGCCATTGCACTACCAGACTCACTGATTATGACCAAGATTCGACTGCAACATGAGCGGCAAATTCACCCTAAACTGGAGTGGAGAATTTGCCTCAATAGAATTGGCTGATTCACTCCATGAGAAGTAAAAGATTCACTCTAATAGAATAAATTTTTAACTCCAACTAGGAATGATGAATTCACTCCAAGGAACTTCTTTCATTTTCTTTATTCATCTTTGAACTGTCATTTTCAATCGGGTTTTTCGCGCAAACCCATGCGATTTTGTTTGTAATTTTTATAACGAATTATAAAAGAATCGGAGACGTTATTTGAAGTCCATTATAAAGCAAAGTGGAAGGATGAAAAGGTTCATTTTTAAACAAAGGCTTCATTTCCTAAGTTTATAACTCATTACTCCCTGTTGAAGTAATGAATGATTATTACTCTTTCTTATCCGCGGCCACGGCAGATAACAAAATAAGAAGAGCCTAATCTATGAAAGATGGAGGAAGAGTCGAACAAGATTCCTTTGATGTTTTCTTGCTCAACTTACTCTTAACGAAGCGACAAATTCTTCGATATTCACGCGATGAAAAGCCTCTCTTCAAAAGGTTAAATTCTTGTTGCTGAAACGCGCACGAAACCCTTAAACTTTTGTGCCCGAGAAAGGGGACGTTTTCTTTGACGATGTTGTCGGTTGAAATTCGCCTGTCGCGGGATTGCGAAGTAATCACAGACGAGCCGTGAAATGAGTCCTCGAAATATTTCGCGAAATTGCAACTTCTGTGTATTGAATGAACAGTTATGAAAAGGGCTTTTCGGATTTCATTCGCACCCATAACACGCTAATTCTTTGAGAAATATGAGATTCCACTTTTGATAATCAAGTGCAATTTCGTTGACTGCTTTGTCCATAAGGCGTGTCCGAAGCGGTAATTAAGTCTCCAGAGACGCGAAGCTGGATGTTTTAGGAAAGCAACTAGATCCTTGAAAAAAGGTACCCTTAGCGTAATGAAAGCCGTAAACCTTTCGAAGAGGTGCCACAATGCGCATCTGCGCTTTTCAAAGCCGCGCGCAATTAATGACTCTTCCGTTGGTTCGTTGCTTGATTATCGCGGACTCGGATCGAACAACGCATAACACTGCTTGTATTTACCGAGCTTCGGCTTCTTTCAACTACCTAATACTTTTTCCACGCTTGTGTTAATCTTGACAGTTTTACAGGCGATTCATACTTACCAATCGTCACGCCTTCTAATTGCTTCGGTAACTTTGTTACTCGTATAATTGATTATACTTTCAACGGCTCTCAATGTTTTAAAAACATCGCTTTCGCAATTACCATCCTGAATATCAAGTTTTCGGATTTTACGCGAAGGCAAAATTATGATGAATTTGCGAATAAGCGTGTGGTCTATTTTAGATTGAAATTGCGTGAAAACGTGTCAAGGATGAAGTAATGGACATTTAATCGACGCTTTTACCCTATCAACTCGAGGCAGAAGAAACCTCGTGTAAAAGTTGTGCTGGGAATTACATAGGTTTTTATTAAAATCGTGTTCTTTGTCTTTGCTTTTCTTAATATCGCGGCACCTTTAAAGTTCCCGGGAATGATTTAATCAAAAAGTCAAGTCGAGCGTAGAGAGAGCAGCGGATATACTTTTCCAACTGGTACGCCGTAAGTCGGCGTAATTACGAATATAATTGCAGCCTCTTTGTTTTCTCAATTGCGAGTCTAGACGAGGATGAATGTCGGAATAGAGCAAAAATATGCACCGAGGGCGGGAATGATCGTACCTAGGAATTTTTATGAAACGATCTGTCTTTTTCTCACGCGCTCGCGATCCCATTCTTTTTTAATACAACGTCTAAAAAATGGAATTGCAATCCTCGAAAGCTCGAAAAACATCGAGATTTCAAGGTGGGAAAAAATTATCGTTTGTTCGTGGTGTAAATGTTGTAAAGATTCGTCGCTTTTCGATCCTCCGGGGAGACCATTGGAATGCTCACGCTTTTCGCGGATCATTTTTCACTTCGGCAATCTTTTGTCTCATCTTGGCACTCGTGACATTGCACAGCGTGACAGTGACGAATCGAAAACCACGAGTCAACCCTTGAGTCATTGGTTAATGTTATAAGGCAAGCATCATACTGCCTCAAAATTCTTATAGATATCTTTGGAGACAATATAACAAATCTGCGGACGTTTATCGACATGTTCTTTCCTTTTTCTTCTCGTTTTTTCCTTCTCCCAATATTCTTTTTTATTATACAATAGTTAATATTCAATGTCGATTTTGCGAGAAAATGTGGTTGATTAAAGTACAATAAATTATTTGCATCTCCGAGGAGAATTTAATCCAAGGGCATTAGCTGAAATGCAATGCCATTAGAGTTATTTTAAAATAAAAGTTAGAGTTTGGTTAAGAATGCGTCCACGAAACTCCAGTGTCAGAGGTTATGGCAGAAAAAGACGTACGACGAGAGACATTCCAACCAGGGAACCTCCTTGAGCCGAAACAAGCTGCTTCTTACTCCATGGACTTGGTACGGAAGCTCTGACGCATATTAAAGAAGATCGTAAAATGATAGGTATTCTCTGGAATGTTGCAATATGTCGACACAAGTGTTGTATACTCAGGGTCCTTCAGTTTTTAAGTAATCCCTTTTACACGAGCAAAGTCCTCTTATAATCCGTAATGTTTTAATTGCCATTAGGTAATCTTCATTTTCTATCTCAAAATGTTTTTACGATGTACTCGTATCAATTCCAAAGTTTTGTAAAATACTTCTCAAGAGCATTGAAATTCCTTCAAATTCTTCAGAAACATCGCGTCTCTACGAACGCACACTTTGCGTTAATGAAGATATTAAACTTTCAATATTAATTTCCACGAATCTTCGCGAATCTGGGTTATAAAGTAACAGAAATTATTCCGCTGACGCGCATCCTTCGCCATATTTCTCATTTGTGTTATGGGATGATCCCGTATTGTCGTTGCGAAAAAGCTCGTTACTCGCTGAAAGCAAAAAAATGCATTTTCATTGAAGGAGCAACGGGTCTATCGCATGTCGACAGTGTGTTACATTTTTTATTCGCTGTCCATCGCTTTGTATGACTGGCCTCGATTATAGAAACTGGTGAGAACACTCTCATCATTTAATTGTGATTGCAATCGCTGTCGGTTTTCATAGTTCAACGAGCGTGCGTTTCCGCATATCTTATGAGTCTATTCAGCGGCCAGATGGGGCCACGAGCTATTGAAATTTATGTTACTGCGGAGAAAACCTTCGATTAAAAAATATATTACAGTATAAGATAGATGCAGCAGATTCTACGAGACTTTTTCTATAAAAAGATGAGGAAAGAATAGCAGATGCACTTTTGGAGTGAAATATTCCACTGCAAGAATTGTAATTCCACTCTAGAAGATGTCTGGAAGATTCTAGTTGTTGCTGGTGTCGCTAATGATGATGATATTACTACGAAATCCGTGTAAGAGCAAAGGCTATCGAAGATGTGCATCGTTGTTGACGGCATTATTGAGACGTGCGACAATTACCGATGTAGCAGCGTTGCCGTATCTCGCAAAGACTATGCAACGCAATGTGGCACGATCGTATTGCCAGACTCTCTACGTCAGATGGAAGGTGTGCCGTATGGTTAAATTCCTTGGTGCTGTTCCGTTTTTAGTCTAGGAGAACCATTCTTTCGCAACACACGCGACAGAACTACCTCATTCTGGCTTCTCAACTGTCTTTATCAGGGTTTACAATTGCACCGGAAGGCTTTGGATCAATGTTACAATTTGATTTATCCAATTGGAAAATGGAACGTGAATCATTGACGAATCGGAGAGAAGAGCGTGAGAAGTGGAATGAGCTAGAAACCTTGTGAAACTTGCAAACATTTGGTTACATTTAAAAATATGTAACATTGCATTGTATAATGAAAAGTTTTCCTCGATCTTGAATTTTACTCATTATTTTATGCAAGATTAATGCGAGGATGCAAATGGAAATAAGATTTATAGATAGAAAGATAGGAATGCAAAAAGTGTAAGAAAGATTCAAAAACACATCTCGAAAAACATGAGGAAAAAGTCCTTTAACCGCTACTAAATTATTCATTTGTTAACCTTTGCAATTGAAAATTTCAATTGCGGCGAAAGAAGTTTTCAGTTCCTAACATGAAGAAATATTCATTCTAACTGGATATTCCAATAAAATACATTTCTCTTCGTGCGTGATCGGTTGCATAGTCTCATACGATTTAATTAGATTCAGTATTGAAAATCTTGATCAATTGCGCGGAAAAGTAGGTTACACTAAGACTCCGCAAATCTTGAATCTCTGTATTCAAATCGTTCAAATTTTCTACCTCGCGGATTACAATCTCCAATCACCAACTTCTCAAGATTTGACGAAAAATGTCGGCATTGAACAATGTACGAGACGTCAAGCGACACTTATCATCGGGAGCATCGTAATGATCGTTTTTTCAGTAAAAAAATGTGACACCATGCATATGTATAAATCCATCATGTCGCGAGTTGGTATCGGAACTTGACGAGGACAAACTTGTAGACAGCCGAGCGGAATCGTTTAATATTAATGCTTTGCGGCCTCTGAACACAGGACTAAGGCAACGGTTAAAGTAACGACCTATCTACGAGACTCTTCCCATTTCGTATCAATGAACGTTGAATCACGAGTGACCTGATTATGCAATTGCATCGGTATGAATCAAACGATCGATGGTGCGCTATGTCGCCGTTGAAGAATTATGAGACGCGCTAACCAGATTTATAGCAATATAGCCCAACATTATCTATTGCGAAGTTGACCGTGCTCTTGTTTCAATGCCTTTACTTTTATTGAGGTTCAGGTTAAGCACTTTCATCAGTGAATTCAAAAAGAGTATGCAAAGTTGAAGAAACAAGTCTATTTTGTTCCATCAAACATTCCACGTTTCGGTGGAATTTGTCACTTGTTCGAAAGACTCTGAGATGTTGAAAAAATCCCGAGGATAAATCGAGAATCGTGCTACTTTACGTTTCAATAAATTTGATCGTTCGCTACATGCGCAATCGTGAGAATTGAAATGAAAAATGCAGGAGATTAAATTAAGGTGCATTGCCCATCCTCGAGGGTTTACCTTTAGTGTCGGTCGGACGACAATGTGGTAATTAATCGAGGCGAACCAAGACGACCTCTGATTCTTTTACCTCTTTTCACGGCTCTTGGTCACCCAATGATTTCTCCCTTCCTTCTTTCACCTTCTTATCCCTTCCCTCCGACTTCTTCTTTCGAGATGGTTCAAGTTCTGGGTATATACACACCGCGGCAGCAACTCACGGTCAACGAAGCTCTAGTCAGGAGTTGTTCGCTTGCTCGCGGCCTTTCAAAGCATTCCAAAGTGCGACCGATTCTTCCTCTTTTTTCCCTCTCTTTCCATTATTGCTCCTCTCTTTCTCTCTCTTCTTCCCTCCCTCGCTTCTTGCTGTTCTTCAATCTTCATCGACTCTACAAACTCAACTTTGTGTTTTTGCCATTGGACAATGTAGCAGAAGATCAGTATTTGAGAATCTCGAATAAACTTGATTCTTGTAAAACTAACAATTATTCGATGAATCCCCGGAAGGAAAAAACCTCGCGACTTTTTCTGAAAATGCTTGGAAACGCTGATGAAGCACTTTTGTTTGATTATTCACGAATGTGACAGTATTCAGTGACCGAGCATATCACAATCTGGCGACCTCGGGACTTTTGAACACACGTCGTGCAAGGTTGGGCGAGAGCGAGAAAAGGACGAAAGAAACCGAGCGATCTCGATAACGAGCACAAGCAGTAGCAGCCAGGTGCAAGGCGCTCCTCAAGAGCTTTAGAAGAGGGGCTCTATTGACTGGCGTATTTTCTTGATTCTGCTAGATCATCATTCATGTCCCCGATAACGCACCAGATAAACGAACTTGACATAAAACAGCTTAAGGACATTCGCATCGTAGCAAAATGTGAAACAGGAGAAGAGTCAAGTTGTCACGTCATTTGTCTTCATATTGAATGTCGGATCTGAAGCGTAATCAGATACTCCATTCGCAAAGTGTTTTTCTACTACTTCTAGATCGATTACTTTTTTCCTTCAAATTATGAAAGATATCTTGCACTCATTATCAACGACCTGCCTAATTCATCCATGTACTTACGTCGGATAAGCAATCTTCATGATACTACTCTTCTTAACCAAATTTAGGCCTGAACTAGATGTCGAATTTGTGAATATCTGGTCTAATTTAGGTATAAACTCTTGAAAAAATCCAAGTTCGAGTCTGAATCAGGCAAATAATTAGACCTAGTTCAGATCTAACTTTTTCTCTTTGGATACGTTTCAACCGCAATGTTTATTGCACAAAGTCGACTTTGTAGGCGAGAAATGTGCAAGTAATAGACAGAATTTTAGCCTGCGGATGTTTTTCGACGTGGAAGAGACAACGATAGCATCTAAGGTATATCTCATGTCGCTCATGACGTTCGAGGAACCTACCGACGTTAGATTAACACTTGTGTCACTGGCGACACACATCTACCATCAGTACCCGCGATCCTAACACATGCATCACCGTCAGCTTATTTCTGGGCACTGCTCTACCCCACCCACCACTGATATATGGGTAATTGGTTAGGCGGGAGCAGCGCGTACGATACATCTGCCGATGCCTTTGTCGACAGTGGCACGCAACACTAAAAAAAAAACACACCTCTACGGATGGATGTCGCAATGAAATAAGTGTAGGTCAAAGACAAATGTATATATTCGATATCTAATCCAAAGATAAAAAAAGGAAATGCGCATTTATAAATGAAGAGTCGACTAAATAATTTCATTTGACTTAGCACCATTGCAGGGAAGTACGAAAAAGAGAAAAGATTATCCTTGGTGTTTCAGTGTCTTGAAATAGCTTGCTTCTCGAAATAGACGGTTCATTGCAAGGAGTCTTCGTGTGTTTGAAAGATTTTCGACTTGTGGCCAACTTTTTTTGCACCCTTAAGCGGCTGAAACGACAACGCTTAATTAAGTGGCTCTCGTATTTCCCCCCGTTTCTTATTTTATATATTTCGCGCATATTTTCGAAGTTGAAATGCTCGACTGCGGCGATCGCAGTGTCGGATCGCAGAAAATTCGACCAGAATGTCATGACCTACGGTGGCATTCGAATCGCTAGAATCCAATGAATAGCAAGCATTACGTCCTATTTGGTCTCATTGTATACGACTGTGACGATGCTTGGCATAGCATAGCTCTCGCGCCATTTGCTGTTCGGTATAGCAAAACAAGAGGGATATACGATGACAGAGAAACACAGGGATAAAAAGTCGCCGAACATTTCGTCGAAATTTCGATGATTATTGAAACGCTCTATTCGTTACGCGAAATGATACTATTAATTGCGTTGGATACTTCTCGAATTCCCGGAATTCTCGAACTTTTTTCATTCATGTATAGTCGAACTCGGAAACATTCGATAAAGTGAAAAAGGAATCTGGAGACGGACGTAACTGGCTGACATTTGGTTGATGTATGGCGATCAAAATGCCACGCTGTAACAGTAAAAAGATCAAGATTTCTGGCTAGAGGTTGAGAAAGGACAAAAGAGCGAAAAAGTCGTAAAGAAATTCTTTGAGACGCGATCGACTCTACCGTTTTTCTTGAAAGCCAAAAACCAAAGCCTACTTGAAATTCAACTCGAGTATTATGAAAGACATTATGGTGTTATAGGTATTTTCGATTATCGTCTATCATAAAAATGTTCATCGAATTTCTCTTATCCATCACTGAGAACGCGGAGATAAAAAAAATGACTCGGGTTTCTTATTTATCTTGCAGTTAAACGTTCATCAAAGGTCTTTAGAGGCAGCTGGTCTCGAGCTTTGCGGCGTAAGCGGTAGCGTTCCTCAAGGTCAACCAAGTGGTACTGGTTCCATAGGTTCCGCACCGAGTCCAGCATCTCCCAGACCAACGCCTCAACCAAGGCCATCATTAACAACTACTTCTCAGTCCTCTAGAACATTGGATGACGATAGTCCGATGGACAGTAAGTCTAACTAAACCATACACTTCTCGAGGCATTTCTTTCGATTTCGCGAATCATAGAAATTACGAATTCTCCTTTTTCCCTCAGAAAAAGAGGCAATCGTAATTGTTATCACTTCAGAAACCAGTTTGCTGGATATTATTCTCCGTGTATTTCATAACTGAGATCATTGACTCTTTGATTTCGATGGGTTCCAGACACAGGCGGTGGAACCGCGACAGAGGATTCGGATGATGGCGAAAGTCGAGCTCAGTACGTCAGCGCCAATTGCGTGGTTTTCACGCATTACAGGGGAGATGCAGCTACCGAAGTAGACGAACATTTCCAAAGAGCTTTGGCTCAGGATAAACTTAAAGGTTAGTTTTTCACCTCCTGTAATTCCGATCTTCGTTGAAGTTTAAATGTAATTGAATCGAATGCGCAACAACGTTACAACATTATGTAGATATTTGAAACGTTTCGTCGGTTGTAATTCGAGCCGATGAAGCAAATAGGAGCATATCGAATAGACAATGCGATAAGGGTCAAGAAAGAAGAAGAAAGAAAACAAGTCGAAGGAGAAGAAAAAGAAAAGGAGGCAACGTGTTTCAAGAAGATGTCTCTGGCTTTGGCAAGTGATCAGCCTGGTAGCTATATCGGTGTCGTTTAAGGCCGCATTTATCCCACAGCTACTCAGGATCAGTTCACTACCCTGCTTAGAATTCAAGACAACACGACCTAATTGTTATGTGCTTTCTGCCTTCTTTCCTACCTTACTTACTCGTTTCTCGGTACGTGATACGACACCGCAACGCTGCGAGAGAAGTAAATTAAGAGCTCCTCTTTGACTACGAAAAGTGGAAGAAGACGAAGAGAGAAGGCGTGAGAAAAAGAGACCAGGAGCATAAGGTATTAAAATTATGTAAAAAGAAAGGCGATTTTAGCCGCGGCGAACGCATTCTCCTGTCACGCGCGTGAAGGAAAAAATGACGAAGCTAACGTGAAATAGTAATGAGACTAAAGTTGCTTAATAGCGCGTTACGTTCTACTCGGTGATGCTGAATTCACGCCCGGTCAAGTAGAGCTGCTTCTTTTTTCTTCTACCGCTCTCCTTTTATCCATTGCTCGTGTAAGAGCAACCGTGTGACAATTATTACTTGACACGACAAACGCCATGGCAAACGCTACGGCTTCTTCAAAGGGTCGTTGAGGAGACAACACTGCTCCCGACAACATTTTAAATCGGAATAACAAGCCATCCAGTCGTAACGCCACATCCATCTGCGCGGGATTACATTTTGACGAATCACGGTTTCACACAACTAGACATCTATATAGAAGCAATCTCTGGCGCTTTGCCAATTCAACGCTGTCTTGGAAAAAAGACGGACATACATACTTTTCTTCAATTTATATACTTGTACGATATTCCTAGAAAAAGTTTTGGAAACGATGTTGGATTGCCAATCTTTGAACGTTTTATGTCACGGTTTTTCCGGTTTTACTCGAGTGAGATGTTCCTGGAAAATTCTTGACTTTAAATTGGATTCTGTTGGTGAATTGGTTCAATAATGTAACTATAAAGACTCATCAGCTGTAATAGACAACTTGGAATTATATTGTTGTCGTAGTTGTTTCATCCTTGATCATTATCGTCAACAATTCTCATCTTTGTTCAATCAATTACTTTCACCGAAGCAAAAGTTTGATTTATAACAAAGCAATTTTGGTAGTTAATCAAAATTATAAAATATACTTCGGATTTTACTTGGTTTACACATCTTTTCACACTAAGAAACATTTTAATTGCGATTTTCCATAATTTCAATTTTAGTTTTAGTTGATTGGACTGCAGTTCATTTTTCTGGACAAAGTTACATGAACGTCTACGTAAGATTTTAGAGAACTAGTAAAATAATTGAGGTACCGTGAATTAACTACTGGAATAAATAGCAGACACATCCTTTCCAAAATAATAAGAGTTGTAATGAACTCTACATAATTTTTTATACATTAAAAGTAAGGTTACGTAGCGTAGATGGCATTAGTTATGTTAAAATTACAATAGCGGTGATAGAATTTGGGAAACGTCTTTTCGAAAAAAAAGTTACGCGTATCGGGCTGCGGACATGAACGTTAATTCCTTAAACTGCAATTTAAACAATACTATCCTGATAGCACATCTGCCGGTAAATTTCATGTAAACGCCTGCGCACTCACGCGTTTGCATGAAATTTGATGGAAATTTAGTAGCACTTGCGTCCGCGTTTACATGCAAAATTTGTGTAAACGCGTTTACACGAAATTTGATCAAATTTTACTCAAATTTTTAGTAAGTACAAGTATTTGTTACTAGGGTTTTATTTATTTTTATCTTAATTATAATTATTTTTATAACGTGTTCCATCAAATAAACATAATATAATTACAGTTTCATTCAATACTTCGTCATTATATAAAAACTTTGAGTTTATGCATACATTTGAATATTTTTTCCGAAAATTAGCGATAAAAATCGAACATTAAACGTTTTAATATACATAATTTGTAATGCTGGATAACTTTTGTTTCGATAATTTTTCATATTGTTAAAAAATAACTTGCGAATAAATGAAAAAAGAAAAAATTGTCTTGACCGTTTACACAAATTTTACACAAAATCGCGGACTCAGGTGCGCGTAAATTTTGTACTACTAACGTTATGTACGACAGACGTGTTTTAACTATATTTGCGATTAATAAAACCTTCAAATTTAGAAGCAATAACAAATTCCTTTACTGGATAAATTTGTCCAGAGAAGGAACAAATTTGACTATTGCGAAATCAATAAGAAACATTGCATTTTTCATCTATAATTTTTATATTTTTACTGGAAAACTCAGTAACAATTACTTTATAATGAATGACAACTCAGATAAAATACCATGAACTGAACTTGAAACAAATTTGAAACAACATTTACGTGTTTATTTGATTTATCGATTTAATTGAGCGATATAATTTTTACTAAACACGACTAATGATTTAATTTATTTCCGCCAGTAACAACCATAACTATCATTTGTAGTCGTTCTCATTAGGGATTCCTTCACTGGTGAAATCGCTTACTTCGTACTTAATAAATCATAACATTTTTGTGCATGATTTGCACAAAATCGAATTATTATTTGAAACTTGAACATATATGCAATTGAAAAAAAAATATCCGAGCGATTTCAGTCAAGGCATGAATTGAATCGAACAGGATAAATATTGCATGCGGCTTATTTGTTCCTTCACCGGTGCCTTCGCCCTAAATGAATTTCCGTCAAAGTCAGGAAAGAGTAAAAGTGACTGTAATGGAAGAATCCATCAAATGACATTTGTCGGCATCGAAAAGTTTCGGAGTCTGGCTTGATAAATTTCCTGGTATGAATGTTGATCCGCGGTGGATCAACCCGTAGCTGGGGCACTCCAGTATATTCCTTATATACCACTCTCGAAACCTGTCGCATATGCAAGGGGAGTCGGTTGCCGCGACTGGCATTGGTACCTTCGGCATAGAAGAAAGCTGACTGCAGAGTCCCGACACTCTGTTTCTTTAATTGCGTTAATAAATAAAGGACAGTCGAGAAGGCCCCGCAGTCCCACATTCAGAATCCTCGGATGTGCGCAAGTAGGACAAAGAAGGAAGCAGCGTATGGAACATGATTTCACGTTGACAGAAAAAGGAAGAGAGAAGGACACAGTTCAATGGAGGGAAACCGAAAGGGAGACAAGGAGAAAAAAGGAGGAATGAAGAAAGAGCTGGAGGAAGAGAAATAAAGAGAAAAGAAGCTGGATGAGCGGGAGAAAAAGGCAAAGAAATAACGCGGGGAAGAAGGTTACTGCTATCTAGCATCTCGTGTAAGCAAATCGCAATATTTAACGCGATAGTTAGCTTCGGCGAGCAGGATGACGCCTTGTACGACCAATATGTGTACAGGATATGCCCGGGTAGCATATATTTTAGCGGTTCCTACAAAGTCCTTAGTCTTATAGAGCATTCCAGCCGTGGGAAACAATGCGGGTTGGGCTTCTTTACATAGCGGCGTGTGGCGACTGTTGTTACGAAACAAGAGAATTCGAATTCGCTTTCTTTATGAAGAATTGCATACTTAATTGTTTCGTCTCGATATCATCGCTCTGCTTCTTCTTCTTTTTTCAGAAAATATTTCGCCTATGAATATGAGAAATTTCCCTCCGTCCTTTTGGAAAAGTCATCACCCCGGTGACGTTTACGAGTATCCTACGGATCCTTGGCATCCGCATTATCCTCAGTATCATCACAGGTTCGTCTATACGTTTTTTTTTTCACATTCTGAATCATTTTAAAGTTCTCGTAATCTACAGCTCGAAGAAAATTGCTGCGGAATGATGGATTAAACGATGTTTATTTGTGCTTCAGGGCCGTGCATGATTATCATCACCATAATATGGCGGCGGCGGCGAGTTATAGTGGTCTATTATTGGGTGGTGCCCGTAGTCTTGGACACCATTCATCCCATCATGCGCATGCGGCGGCATCGTACAAGGACTGGACATCCGCTACGCCGTCGCAAGCCCTCGTCGACGCAACGTCGACTCCTCCCTATCCCCATGGCCCCTACGCATCTCTGTCCGGTGATTACTGGACTTGAAATAATCAAGAACGTAGAGGATGTTGGTTCCCAATGCGACCGTTTAGATTATGTACAGATTCTTATCCTTTTGTTGCGTCGGTCTTACTCAACATCATCAGCTAATTCATTGTACAGACTGAATTATTCTGTTAGCACGATGTTTGAACGTCAATGAACGTTTCGCTCATAATACAGCTTTTATGTAAATACTTTTATCCTTTGCCTCGACGTACGATAAAGTCACGCAATTTTATTTAAACAAATTCTCTCATGTATTTACATAATTGTTGTAATGACGCGTGAAACGAGGTAGAAAAAATTTACTTTCTACCGTTGACTGCGAAATGGTATTGGCGGGGAGTAATAAATGGATAATTCGCTTATTGTATATCGAACGGAAAATACTGATTCTGATATTCGAGTCAAGGATTAACTATCTCCAAAAAGTGGCAAGATTATATGTATCGAATAAAAGCATAAGTTACGAGCAACACTTTTTTTCAACCGAGACGTTCCTTCCGAACTTTCGCATCCTTGATTCATCTGACGAAAAGTAATAGGAAAAATTTATGATTCTCATTTGGTACGTGTGCCAGTATTAAAATTAAATGAATTGTATTATACATGAAACGAATGAATGTAATATAGTAATAAATTATCTACTTATACTACGTTGTTTTCTTTGAAAAAATGCTTTTTCAGCAGGTAAGTTTAAATAAAATCTCCTTTACTTCAAGTCTCGTTTTCGATAGGGTACGCATGACTTTTTGCGCATGGTAATTAAACAGTAATTCGGCGCAACGTTGAAAGTCCAAGATTCTCTGTACGGTACTTCTCGGATGGGAAATTATTGAGGTACTTCGAGAGGGTGGGTATGGCCGCCGTCGGGCAGGAACTTTTGGCGACTGGCAGAATGGCGCGCGGCCTCTGCAAGAAAGACGGTCGGTTCCTCAGATCCTCGCAATTAATAAGAGCTTAATGGGACCGCGATAGCACACTCGGCTGATGCTATGAATGTTCGCTTCGCCTCTCCTCTTCTGCAGTCCGCCCGAAATTATCGAACGACAAAAAGCTCTGCGTGGCCCGTAAAACATTTCACATCCACTTGCCGCGAAGTGGCTCGGGACATGACGGCAAAAAGGGACCGATCGTCTCTGTCCTATCTTGTCCTATCGACCATATTTTGACACGCGATCTCGACTATGCCTGGCGGAGAAAAAAATTATGAATTATGCATCTTGTCTTGGTCTCCAGCAGTTAAAGATCACTTTTATATGTCCATACATGGCGGTACATGCGTTTTTTTTACTACTTACGAGGTTACTTTGGAGACGTGTGTTTATCATTTGACTAAATCGTGATTACGTCCCTTTTTTCACGCGAACAAAGAAATTCATGTCACTTTTTGAGTAAACTTTTCATGACTCGAATTGCGGCATTCGGTACTTACCACGCCCATTCTGATTGAAGATAGAAACCACTCCCATTGAGTTACTGCCATGGTAATGTTACATTAGAAGAATCGAGATGAAAAAAGTTCAAACGAATTCGCACTCGCGTGAAAGATAAATTATAGCGTATTTCAGAATTATCCCGTGCGCGATTTATATCTTAAGTTTATTCTTTCGAAAGCGATAATAATTTGCTTCGTATCTTGCACGAACGTATGAAAATTTCGAATCGCTGCAATAATTTGTACGGTAAATTTGCCGAAAGTAAATTTTCGGTAGAAAATATACGCCGAGTGTAGGGGAATTTTGCGGTGGTTCAGAGACTGTGGGACTTTAAAATCGATACTCAGAGCTATATCCTCCCCTATCTCGACTGTTCTGTGCGAAGATTAAATTTCACTGATTCAATGGCGTCTCTGTTCCGTCAAATGTAAACGAACGCTTTCACTATCGTCATAAAATAATTGATAACATTCCCATGCAATTAATCGAGAACGAGGATTAGAAATCGTATTCGCAACTGGTAAATGCTTTTCTATCGAATGCATTTCTCATTTCAAATTAAGCACACGGTGATGAGAATGATTAGAGTATCGAGAACTTTCGACTTAATCAAAATCCGCCGGGAAGATTGCGCGTTTACAATGTGATTGATGCCTGTCATCGCATTCTACAATATCTATCAGAACGAAAGTGACAATGTATGCGAGGTAATACAGCATATCTGGCTAAAACAACGAATGCGGTCGACATTCCTCTTGGCGAATTCTTGAAAACTTGTTTGCTCGGCTCGGCCGCAAATCAAGCACTCATTTTAAGGCACGTGTATTAACTTACGAGCATCACTCAAATTGGTTCTGTCTCTAGCCGAGGCTACCGAAAGTTTAAATACCGACATTCCTGCATGTGACATAAGACCATGTTTTCACACAAGTGCTAGAAGTTACGTTACGGAAAGTTCGTCGAGAAATTTTACACCTTTTGCTATTCGTCAAACTGATCGTTCGGATCGACTCATTTTTTGAGGAACCGGAACCTTTCTTTTTTTGCGCAAGATTCAGAAAATTTTTTTGGCGAGGGCTTCAAGAACCATTTTTTTGTTTGGAATTCTGAAAATGGAACATTTTTAGTACGAAAAATCAGAACCTTGTTTATTATTTCGCAGTGCTGTTTATGTGTAGTCCATAAAATGCTTCATTTCTCGGCATAATAACGAAAAAATATAAATTTCTCTCAAATCGAACATGTTGCAGCGTAAGGTCTGACAGCGGTGACCATCTAGAGCGGCGTCTCTTGCGTCCAGTTGTAATTGCGATTTATTTCTCTTAATCACGCTTAAATGGCTACCAATTTATGCTGTTCGAGTTAATTTACGCAATTATGTAATTACTGGCGGACTTGTAAACACCACAACCTAATCGGTCCTTCGCCGACTTCAGTAATGGCGACTCCGGACTCTTAAATTTCAAGATGCTCAATGATTTCGCTCCACCACTTTTCCCCCTTACTTCCTTTGACAGTACTTCGACTTCCGGCAATTTGTTCTTAAAGGGATTTTCGGAGAATTGGAATTCCAGATCTTTTCATAATTTCAAATGATATCGCTCCGTTTTTCGCTTCAAATTTTTCCAGTCTACAAAATTATCGGAACATCGACACTTTTTTCGGTAAATGCTTTTTACGCAATGGAATTATAACGTCGTGTGTTCTTGACAATTACGATTTCGACGTTTGACAATTTCCAACTGTTCGGGACGCGATTTATGTCGCACTCCGTGCGATATCAATCGAAATTCTCGCAACTTTTTTTCAGTGCGTAAAAGATCACTTTGAAATTGCGAAAGTTAACATTTCTTGCCTCAGAGTTTTAAGCAAAACTGGCTTTTTGCGGTGTCAGCAACAAATCTTTGAGTCGTTTAAGACAGGTAAAGATATATTTTTTCATAGATCGTTTACAGCGGGAAAAGCTAATA
Organism: Zelostemma sp. ZL-2020; assembly: GCA_022816865.1. NCBI lineage: Eukaryota > Metazoa > Arthropoda > Insecta > Hymenoptera > Platygastridae > Zelostemma > Zelostemma sp. ZL-2020. The sequence continues at coordinate 22,686 of JABFQM010000165.1, read as the reverse complement.
GATCGATGAAAATGACTTTTAATTGGGACGTTTCTCCAAGCGCAAAAATGTCTCTTAAAAATCAAGCGTATTGAAAGATTGTATCGAATCCCACGGATTAATCTTTTCGCGAGATGCATTTCAATCGCCGTGATATCAGATCTGAAATTCCTGCAGGAATCCTTAAAACACAGGCAAATGCTACATAAAATAATACGTTGAACAGTAATTTAAACGTGAAGATTTTCCTACACTTTTCAGTAAAAACTACGATCATTTCGATTGAAAGAATTTTTTCCTTTCTAAATTCCTTGGAGTGAATTAGTCACTCCAATCGTGGAGTGACTGGTCCAACCACTCTGCTTGGAGTGGATTTTCACTCCAATGGATTGGTAATCTTCACTCCAATTTTGAGAGTGAATTCATCACTCCTAGCTAGAGTTGAAAATGTACTCTATTAGAGTGAATCTTCTACTCCTCATGGAGTGAATCAGCCAGTTCTATTGGAGCGAATTCTCCACTCCAGTTTAGGGTTAATTTGCCGCTCATGTTGCAGTCGAATCTTGGTCATAAGCAGTGAATCTGGTAGTGCAATGGCGTGCGTTCTTAGCTAGTAAGCGTGGAGTCCCAGGTTCGAAAACCATAGATTCTAGGCATTTTTCTGCGATAAAAAATGTAACACTCCGAAATTATAGTTTTTTGGGTTATTTTTAAGATTTTCACTCCAAGAAGAGTGAACTTTTCTGTCCAACTTTGGAGTGGTCAATTCACTATCACATTGGAGTGGAATTCCACTCCAACGGGACCGGCGGTACTCCCACTTTTTGCTGGAGTGAAAATCCACTCCACTGGAGTGGAATTCAGAGAGTATAAAGATAAAAAATGAGCATGAAAGATTCCAGTCGATGTCCGATGGAGTAAAAGTGAAAAAGAAAATGTTTGATAATTGAGTCCTGACAGGTCCTAAATCTCGTTAGTTTCCGATGTGCGAAGTCTTGTTATCTATGATCTGAGCACTTTGTCGTCGGTTCCTGCCGGCGACGAGAGGCGGTACAGTACGGTCTTTAGCATACAGCCGGTGCCTCCTTCTCCTATTCTTCGGCAGGCGCGAAACTGCAAGATCTTTACCAGCAGATACACCTTGCAGTTTGGCTTTCTCGTGAGCGCGTGTATTTTACCGTCAAAAAGGATGAATTTACGAGTGCTGCCCGAACGTGGAAGACACATGAACAACTTGGGGAATAAGAGAGCTGGAAGAATGACGTATTCCTCTGACATTTATTGTTCCCGAACACGAAAACCCTTGCGGCGTATAACTCTAAATTGCATCGGCGACATTTCGTGATTCATTCGCGTCCTGCAATTTTTACTTTATTGTAACACCATAAGATTTAATATTCCAGTTATTAATCAAAGACATAAATATTCCCTGAAACCTCAAGTTTTTATCTGTAATCTGCAAAATTCACTTCGATCATCAAATTTCGAACGATGTTTCAGCAGTTTCGAGACGCTGAAAAAGTGTTTTGATTTTTTCTAGTGAATGTATCTGTCTGAGTAATGGATGCGGTGTACTTAATCGATGGTGTTGGTAATTGAACTCATGCAAGAGATTCGAAAATGGCGGCGTCTAATGACGTCATGTGTTATTACGCCGATTAACGGCAAAGAAAAAAGAAGGATGGTAAGAGATAGCTGACCAGAGCATAGGCATCAAACTTCTATTGGCCAGTCTACTTGAGGAGGGAGTGGTCGTAGAACCTACCTACATTGATCTCGACTAGAAGCTGGAATCAACCCCTCGATTTGTTCAATGCTATTTCGTCAGCGAGAGTAATTCATGTTCCAACGATTATTATCCGTGAACAAATGAATTACTCAGATTTATTCGTCGGAAGAAGAGCTCATGAAATCATTAAACCGCAAGATTTTACGATTTATGATATATTTCACTGTTTTTACTTCCACTTAATCGTACGATACTTGGGTTTTCTTTTCATTAGTATTAATTGAGGTTTTATGAATTTTTTATCTGCTCCGAAGAGGCAGTGAAAAAAGGTTCGCATAAAACGAAATTTCCGAGTTTGCATGAACCATAATTCATTATACTCCGGCATCGCATTAACCGCTTATCAGTAAATTAATGCGCATGATAATATTCATATCGCCGGAGCGCGTTAAGAAAGAAATGAAAGTGCTGTGTAAAGATTCAGACTTCATTTCATCTTACATTACGCTACGGAATGTGTAATTCACTCTGCAAAAATTTGCCTCAATGTCTCAATTCTAAACATTCGTGTCTTGTTTTGAGATACGAAATATTTTCATCTGGGAATGTTTGACATTCTTGAAAACGTAGCGAATCGTAGATGAGACATTCATAGTTCTAATCAGAGAACAAAGGTGTCCACAAATAAATGATTCATGATATTAATTTTTGCAGTAATTGTACTTTCGTATTTACAATCGCGGAATGTTTCGAAGCGCTACTGTTTCATTTCACCCACAAACGTATAAATTGCTGTTCAGAGATCCTGAAACGCGATCGTTTGCGGAAACTCCTTTATGAATATCCCGATTTCAATATCTTCGTGCTATCAAAGTAAAGACGAAAGGCGGTTTCTTCCTTTTGCGTGCTGCCGACAAAGCTAAAATATGCGCAAACTCCAGAAAAACTAAGGAGGGTAAAAAAGAAGGGTAAACTAATAAATACATCGCTTCTCTTTCAGCAGTGAATTCCACTTGTGCATTTTCATAATGCTTCTTAATTATCGTGATATTTGTTCTTACAAATTACTTCATAATAAAATACATACCACGGCGTTGTAACGCACAAATAATTTCATTCATCATTTTTTAAGAAATTTACTTGAAGACACTAACACTCAAACATTTTTTTCATTCCAGGCTTTAAAAAATTTATTACAATTTCAAAATTTACTAAAAACGAAGGAGTAATTGTTCATGTGAAATGGCATTCAAAGTATACAGTTTTTGATCGATAACCTTTTCATTACAACGAAGATAAAAAATGTTCTATGACCCTCTGCTTCAAGGATTTTCCGGATCAGTGAACGCTCATCAAATGATACTTCACCGTGTTCAATATTAAGCGCAGACTACTGAGATCTTTTATACTGCCAAAATACACCCACTTACGTTCAAGTGGTGTTAGATACGCGATATACAAGCCACCTATGACTTTGAAGAGGCCTTTGCGAGCGACACGTGTCAACACGTGCAACTTCAAAACGGAGAAATGTTTCATTCCGCGTATAAAATTGAACTGATAATGATGACGTTTTAAATGTTTTCAACTTGGACGTCAATTAGTTATTTCTTGTATGTATAAATTATCATCATTGATGCATCGCGCACTGTAAAAACAAGCGCTGAAACTCGTATTTGCAGTTCACATTTATTCCGAAAACTAATGCGTATTGCATTTTGCTCACGGCTTTTACAAACTCGAACCTAAATTTCATTTAATTGACTCCGGAATCGTAAATATTCGATGACAATTCAAAAATTGTATAAACGTTGTTTTTTATTTTCGGGAAGCATTATTTCGCGACTTATAAAAGTGAAAAAAATGGTCGCACAAATAGGGCATTGCTCCAGTGCACATAAATCAGTCTGTCCAATTTCTTCTGCCTTATGATTTGTGCGTCTTGTTACGCAATCGAGCATATGCTGGCTAGACGTGGAAAAACTAGGCAGGAAACCACGTGAAGACCACGTGCTTTTAAACGCTTTTAATTATCAGCGTACGATTTTCGACGTTTCGTTCAATTATGCGCATGAATCTCAACTAATAAGTACGGCGAAATATATGGAGAGCCATATATTACAGGAAAAAGTGACAAATGACCGCGGCATAATTGTCAAAGTGAAATTAATAATATTCATATTCACGCTTGGACCATTTATATTCCTGGTGTGCAATATCAATAACGTGACCCTAGCTATTATGTTGAACTGGGGCTGACATAGGAGGGAAATTCGAGGGGAACAAAGATCTTCACGTGCTCGGTATTTAATTACTCTGAATCGAGGGTTATTTTCGGCAAGTGCGCAACACTCGTATTCTTCTATCTCGAATACAATACATATTCTGGATCTCTGTAAATAATTATTTGTAATGACAAAATTCGAACAATGTTTTGTTCGAATTGCAGTTTTTACGGTCTCAACTTGGAGCACTTGTACCAAGTTGGAATAATAAATAAGCTCTGACATTCGTTTTCAATCCAAGATCTTACCGAGTACGAAGCCATTTGTTTCAGGGAGTTTAAATTGAGATCGAACCGTGGCCGAGCCTTGGCATAACAATGGGTGTCTTTTTATGTCTCGACAGCGCGTAATGATCGGTTCTGATAGGACCCAAATCAAGTAATCCTGATTTGAAAATGCCTTATTGCCCTTATCGCGTTCTTTTCCTCGTTCACAGAGCATTTCAGACACATTTTTGAAAGGACGATAAAATCATTGTAAAAATCTCGTAATAAAGTGTTTACGATGTGCGCGTGTATTTTTACCGTCACATCAGAAGTTGGCATCACTAGTTAAATCGATCAATAATCTTTATCTTTCAAAGATCACAGATCTCGATTATGGTTTAGTGTTCTGCATGAAGACTTAACGACCCGCATCTTCTGCGTAGACCCCACGCGAAGAAAACGTACTCTCTCACGGATTCAACTTGGATATTAGCTCGGGAATAATCGTCGAAAAATTCGATCTTGAGTAAAATGTTGGACTTTGAAGTGGAAGATGAAGGTTTTCTTATCAACTCGGTGATTGTTGTTTAATTTTAAGGGGCACTCGTGTTTTTTAATAATAATTGGGGGTACAACTGTTGGGTTTGGGCGAGGAATGAAAAAATACGATTTTTTACGGAATATTTGGTTGATAAGGGTTGATAAGGGTAAGGAGCCGACCAATCCCAGCGGGGTATCGAATATCGAGTCCCATGCGAAAGGAATGATGATACCAGTCCCAAATCGAGTTGTCTACTCGAACTCCGACTGATCAGTACAGAATTAGGAAGCATGATTCGAACATTCCTTCGCGTCACAGCCGTAGTGATTAATAATTTTGACCTATTCACTTCGCGACATGGACCCAGTCGACAAGTTCACGTGTAACGATTTTCTTCTTTTACCTTTGCATTTCATCGCGTTCAGCAGATTTTTTTCCGAAAAACTTACGATGATTATCTAAATTGTAATCACAAATCATGAAATAAACGTCTGTCACAGCAGCAATGATGGAATTAAGTCATGAGATTTTTATTTTCTTTGACAGTGGAGCTGTCAAGCGCTGTCATTTTAAATACATCGTAATGGTGGATCAAAGTTTTGATTGATAGTTCGAACTTTTAATTTTTATTCAGAAAATACATGCAGCTTTTTACAATTCACGAATATGAGCAATAGTTCGACTTTTTTTTATACAAAAGTTAGTTTAGCGTTAAAATTAATTGTTGAATCAAATGTATCGTATTAAACACAATTAAACTAAATCGATAACTTGCTCAACATCGACGGTTGAGTCGCCATCTATCTTTTGCCGCGAAAAATGATTTCATGTTCAAATGCCAGAAACAGCGTTTCCTGCCTCTGATGATAACTGAACACGATTTACCCTAAATGATAATGCAAAAGGGGTGAAAAAAATCATTCCTTTTTTTTCTTTTCGCGAAGAAACCAAATTTCCATTTAATCATAACTTATAAATAAAAGGGTATTACAAATAAAACGAAAAATAAATTAATTGATCTCCACATGAAAAATCATATTTTTCAAATGATAATAATTTAATAATAATAACGTTCCTATCATTAACATTACACGGTTGTTAAAACTAATCATCTTTTTTTACAATAACAATTTTATTTGAGAGCGTATAATGGACTTCTTAAATTAAGGCTGTAGAAATTTGTCAAAATTAAGGAAAAGCTTGAGCTTTTTTAGCAAGATCTTGTATCATGTACACACTTTATTATAATGATAGTCTTGATTACTTGATGTCGTACATACCACTAACAAAACATTTTCTAGAAATATAAAATATCAAAAAATAAAAAACAAATTGAAATTTCGTTACAAAAACGATCGAATTGAAAGTTTATACTACCTTCGAGTATTTCTTATATCTACATTCAATTTATATTTTCTCGCTGTAAAATCATGTGCACGGTTCACGACGGAGTTCGACAAAACGTGCGAAACTACTGTAGCACATGCAAGTATCGCGAAATATGAAAGTTTTTACAAATTCGTAACAAATGTTACACAATGTTTTCACCGGCCAATTTTTCAAACAAGTTGTACTCGAATTCGAAAAATAATTTCTAATTGCCGAATTTTAAATTCGATGGGATTTATGAGCTTGCGCAGTCCTCAGAATTTCAAACAAATATTGACATTTGACATTTTGAAAAATTCTGAAATCGTCTAGGGCCTGCTATTGTTATGTATGAAAGCATTAACAACGAGTGAAGAAAAATCATTGTTTTTGCAGAGAAAGAGGAGAAGGACAAGTTACACCGGAGCCAGACGTGGCCGATGTAATTTATCTGTAAAAAACGAATGTCGTCAATTCATGTACGTCCCCAAATCGAGAGAAACTCAAACAACACGTCTTCCTCTAAAGAACTACCTGGTTCTTCGATCTTCTAAGGACTCTGCGTTTCCATTCGAACTGAAAAAATGTAATCTTTGATTTAAAGAATAAAACTCGTAAAAATAACAAAAAATGAGGTACCTGTTTTTAACAGGTTTGAAGTCATCCCAAGCACTGAGATCATACTTTGATAAGTCGCCGTCGTCGTCGTCTTCGTCGTCTTCATCCTCGTTCTAAAACGAGCAAATAATTTTACACTCCGATACAAAACGCGAATACTCGCAACATTGCAAACATTACATTAGGTTCTCTTTCGACTTTTTCAAACTTTTTCTTTTTCACAACTTCTTGTGAAACAACTTCTTCGTTCTCGGATAAATCGTCTTTTTTTGATTTGTTTCGAGAGGGACTGCTATATTTGGAATCCTTAGAATCACTATCCGAACGATTCTCTAATTTCCGCTTCTTCCTGCGACGCCCGAATTCGTCGTATTCGTCGTCGTCGTCGCCTCTTCTTTCTTTGTATTCTACGACTCCTCGGTCGTTGTAACCTCCCCCGTATCCCGTCCTCTCCTCGACTTCTCCAAACTTTGGCGCGTTGCACATGTTGCATTGTTGTCTCCTGGCCCAATTAACGTTTCCGCATTTGCTACATTGCCAATCATCGGCGCTGCAAAAAAAAACTTTCGTTAGTATTTGACTTTTTTTTTGACAATTTATTTTTTTTCGTGTACCTGAATAAACCTCTGCTCTTTTCAGCAGCGACTTTGCCAATTTCTTGCCCGAGTTTCTTCTTTTTGGCACTGTCTCCTCGTTCTATCGGTACAACATACATTCAAGTACAAATTTTACATCGTTTTAGACTGCTTTAATGATCGGCGCAAAACTTACCCTTACCACATCGATTACAAGAATTTCGTCTTGCAAAATTTACATTGCCACACCTGCAATTAATCACATCGTCACATACATTCTTCGTTCCAGCTGGGGGTGATTCTCTGGAACTAAAGCGACCGTCAATTTTTCGAAAATTCTCCTTCGTATTTTATAGATTTGCATCATTTCATTCCACAGAATCACCTTTACGTGTAATCGGTAAATAAAAACGAGGTAAAATTTACGATTTCAAGGATACCAAAGGAAAAAGTGACGAAACTTTGCAACTTTTCGGTTTATTTATCGACATACATTTGATATAAAATGCCCTTACGGAGTTTGGAGTTCAAAGAAACGAAAGAAAAAGTGAGGTATTTGAAATATTTTACGTGGCGCGATTATACGCACTGGGAATCTGAACAAATCCAGTCGCCGTCATTAATGCGTTGGGGATCATCATCCAGTTTCCCACCTTCCATTTTGAAAGCTTGTGTACGAATATAATTCGCTTTGGAACTCGAGAGAATAGCGTACGAAGCGTATTGTCTCCCCAGCGGTATCTACTTACTCTTATCACTCATTCGTACGTTTACGTGTATTTTTTTTCTTTTTGCAACTTTACGAATCCATCGTCTGTTCTCGCTCGAGAGTTTTTCTATTTATAACCTAACAACACGCGCCGCGATTAAGCTTCGTTTATAAGTTCAAACCGCCGAGATACGGCTTCGAGCATTAATTAAATGTCACTCGTCGCACGTAGACACAGTACTTTCGTCGTGTCGCACTTCGAGTAACCGCGGCATTTCTTTATTTTTGTTTATCAAATCGCCAAGTGGAACAAGTCAAACGAACAATGGCCACCATTCCAATTCAACTTGACCCACAAGTGTGCGTTCGTGTTATTAGGGATGCGCTCGCTTCCTTTCGAATCCGACTTTACGTTGTTCTTTCATTCTTTACGCGAATTAACTCTCCGGCGCTTTTGGCGCTCGCGAATTTCCGCGACGCGCGTTCTTTATCGCTCATTTTCCACGTCGAACAACACCGAAATTTCGAGAAAGTAACCTAACCTCAAATCTAAATGACAACTCGACAGCTGATCAAAGCGACAGGAGCAGCATGAGTGTTGACACCCACGATTCGCCCGAAGAATCCATTCTTTATGAATTACTGGAATACGTGGTGCGAAAGCAGGAGCCGGAATTGATAGTTCGTCTTTTTTTCGATCTTAAAAAAATCGTACCCGGAAATTCGCTTTTTTTTCGATTTATTTATACAATGTTGTTTTGGAACAGAAATGCAGGAACGACACCGTTATTTTGCCCACCAGCGGGACCATAAAAAACGCCTTGTTGTACCTGAACAAAAGGTATTCCGCGGCGTTGCCGGAGAGCATTTCGCAGCACGCCAGTTTGACCTTGCCATGGAAATTCGCGGTCGGAGACAGCGGGAGATTGTTGGCCGTATTGCAGGAAAACGTCATCGAAATCAGGAGGCTCAAGGACGAATATTCCTCGGTGATCGGCAGAGCGTCGGGTAGAAACGAAGAATTTTTCCGTTTTTCGCAAAACCATAAACCAAATGCATTTTTGCAGTTCCCAGAGACGCTTTCCCGCAATGGCGAAAACTGGCCTGGAGTCCGGATGGATCGATTCTGGCCTTGAGCTCCAGCAACGGGCAAACGTCGTTTTACAATTCGCTGGGGATCAGCATTTGTAACGCTACTTCGGACACCGCTTCGCACAATCCGGATATTTTGGAGGCCGGCGACGCGGTCGCTTCCATGATATTCAAAAAGCCTAATGATAAGAATGGGAATTGGGATTCTGAGTTCATCCAAGTAACCTACGGGGGCTGTTTGACCTCTTACCTCATTTCTAGCACCAACGGCTGCAAAAGGAACCACGATTTTTCATTCGGTCATTTTTATAGAAACGGAATTAACGCGGTTTCGTACTGCGATAAACGCGGTTTGTTTTTCGTCGCCGGCAACAGCATTTATCAGCCTTTGGTTGTGAGTTTTGCAATTACAAAATATGCGATTTCTAAGATACTTGTATATACATTCAATGTTCATTTGCAAATTTTTAGGGCACTACATCGAAAGCAGGGCTGACTGCGTGGCGTCAATTGAACGATTACCCTTTCTACAAATTATCCACGTCTTCCGGCAAAGAACAGGTCTCGAATTCGACGCGGTTTTCGTTTTGGAATATCATTGTTCCTTCGTTGAAGGCAAAGTCGGAGACCATAATTTTCAAGATGAGCATCAGTCCCAGCAACGAAATATTGGCGTGTTTGCACACCGATGGCACGGTGTCGCTCTGGAGAATACCGAATTTGCAACTCGTGGAACAATGGAAACTTTCCGATCAGCCGGACTACAATGCGCCCAATCCGATAAATGCCATAAAGTACAGGAAATATCCGTCGGCGATAACGGAATTCCATCCTCTGGATATTGGCTGGTGGTCGGATCAGGTTTGTCGGCGAACAAGCGAGTCATGGGAAAGTTTATAAACATTTAATGACGTTGCAGGCTCTGGTGATTGCGCGTTATTCCGGCGCCATATCCATTTGTTCGAGGAAGAACCTGAAGAATCTTCTGGGTGCGAGTCCGGAGTTTTTATCCGGGCCGATTCAAGTCGTCGAATCCAGCGCGATACGCGGTGTTTTGTGCTTGGATTGCGAAATGCACGTGGCCAGCACGAAAAGAAACGGCGAGGAGAGCGAAGAAAATTCCGCAGGTACAAGAAAAATATCTAACGACTAATTTTCAAGTATAATTAATTGTATTTCTTTCGCAGATAACGTAGACAGTGATAAGGAGAGCAGTGACCCTGAACCTATGACGCTTGCAAATTACGCTTCCAATTTATTTAAAAGTATGCTGTACCTGATGACGGACATGGAAAAGTTCCAACCGAAGAGAAGGAAGTCCAAAATTTTTCACAGAACGTACAGGATTTTGGGCTTGAAAAGCACCACCCCCGAAGAACTTTACGCCAGGAAAATTGAAATCGAGGTCCGGAGAAACGGCGAGTCTTGTCAAATTTGAAGCAAGAAGCATTAAAAATTGTTTCATTGTTTCCAGGAATACGAAGAGGCTCTCAATCTCGCAAAAACTTACAACTTAGACACCGATCTTGTTTATCAAACGCAGTGGAGGAAATCCCAGTTTTCTTTTAGCGCCATTCACGAACACCTCGGCAAAGTTAGCAAAAGTTGTTGGGTTTTGAACGAGTGCGTATCCCGAGTACCTGACAATTTACTGGCAGCCCGAGAGCTGCTGGATTTCGGTCTTTTAAAAGCTTCTTTGGAGATCCTCGTAGCCTCTGGCGCCGATGAAAAGGACCCGTTTGAACCCATCGAAGAAGATGATTTCGTGGAGTCTGGCGACATCAGCATAACCTTGAGAAAGGTTCAAAATCAATTTGCATTAAAAACTGTATCAGAGATAACCAGAGTTTATATTTCAGGCACAAAAAACGAACAGCATTATAGAAAAACTCGACGTGTCGAAATTCACCGAAAACCAAGAGGAAATTATACGATTCAGACAAAAGCTGCTGAAACACATGGACATGTTGAAAACATACGAAATGCTTTTGTTATCGCCGGACGATTACGTCAAAGAATTCTATCAAAATTTCCGGCAAATGCCCGCGTTGGAAAACGCAGTGAAGTATGGATATCATCTGTACGTCGTGACACGCAAATTACAAAAGTTCTTGAAATTATGCTTGCATTTTAGATTCGCCAAGGATGGTAATTGTCAGGGAGTCGATGTCATGTTTACGTACTTTGGAAGCGAGCTATTAACCCATTGGCTTCCAATCATCAGTTTCTTTCCGGAAACTCTGGATCCTGTAAATTACAAACAATTGTTACCCCGATGCGACGTCGACGAACACTTGTATTTATTGGATCAGCAGGAACTGCGGCAAATCGATTGGTCGGAAAGAACGGAATTCAGCGAAATCACGCCTTTTGCCAACGAGGATGACGATCGCGTGGCCTGTTTAGTTTACAAAGACAATCCCTGGTTTACTATGTTTAGGTTCGACTTTGCGTCTAATCCAATGATCGAGTAACGAGTTTGAAGCAATTTTACACTTTTTTAGAAATGTGACTCTCACCCAAGAACTGCTGCGCAATTGGTACAAGCATCGATGCTACGAAATCGAGCAGAATAGTCGGTTGGTGGACAACGCTTTGTCGCTTATCAACATCGGCAAGTCTCACAACATTTCCGGGCTGGAAAAGTTGCTTACCGAGCTCGAGACCTTGGACGATCTCGTGTACAAGGTGGGATTGGAAGGCATGTCTCTGATCGAACTCGACAAGCTCGACGACCTTGAAAAGATCAAACTTCTCATGAGTCAAACGAACGAGACGAATTTCGTGAAAAATGTCGAGAACGTGCTCTTGCCCTTTGCGCAAAAGAAGCTGGTGTATCTGGTGAGCTGGCGCGAACAAAATTAATTCCTCGTGGGAAAGCAAATATTGAAACCTCTGTATTTCAGGAGAAATCATTCGTGAAGCACCTGCTGCGGAATTACTTCATTTATCTGAGCAAAAACCGCCTGTGTTACATCGTGGATCTTTACAAGCATTTTTCCAAAAACGAAGATCCGAGATTTCGTGACGTTCTGGGAGACACGATTAAACTGGCCATCGACTGCATTTATCACTGCGAGAGTCCGGACATGTTTTTGGAAGCGAAAGAAATGTTCGACATCATTTCCAAGCAATGCGGCAAAGAAAAAACGCAAGTTCCTCAAGACGTTTTGGAAAGCTTGGAGGAAGAGTTGGACGCTTTGGAAATTCTTAACAGATACGCCGTGCGAATTCCTCTGAGGCACATAAAAATTTGCGTAACCGATGCCGAATCCATCAAAACTCTTTTGTCGCAAATTGGCGAAACTCTGAAATCGCTGTGAGTACAGAGAATTTATTTGCCAAAGTGCGAATAATAAAATCATGCTTTTCCAACAGGACGCCATCGGCAAATGAGAATACCTGGGCGCAGTTACTGAGCGACATTCTGGACATCCAAGGCCTGGTTTTCCGAAATTTTGATATCGATACGTGTCTGGAAATTTATTTATCGGCTCGCTTGAAATCTGGATCCAAAGCGACGATCCAAAACAGCAAATCGTTGATGGGGACAGCGAAGGGCGACGACGACGCGTCGTTTTTCAAAGTGTCTTACGACAAAGGAGTCGGTTTGATTTTAGACGCGTGCAACGAGTATTTCAACACCGCCAAGAGCCTCACCGATTATAACATGGATTTAGCAAAGTGCGCTTCGTTAATCTGTACATTTTCAATCGACCATGCATTTACTGGATTTTTAATTACAGGGCATGTTTGTACCTCGTCGAGAAAGAAAACGCTCGGATTAAGGACGAGCTCGATCTCATAAGTTCTCTGCAAATCTTGAACGAGTTTAATTTGAATGTTCTTCCGCTTCAAGTGAAGTTGACTCGGAACAGACTGCAATTGGTGGACGATTGTTTGAAAAGTCGAAGCGATTCTTACAAGTCTCAGCAGAGATTGTTGACTCTTGCCAAGCATTTGCGGATCGACGGCAATTCTCGGGTTCAAGAAGGCAAAGTTTTGGAGCTTATAATGCAGAGAGCACTCGAGGTACTTTTTACATCGATTTTGTAACGACATTCACGAGATTTAATATTCAATTTCTTCGCAGGCGGAAGATTACGGCACGTGCCACTCGACTGTTCAGCGTTTGATCGACATTGGTTATCAAAATGCTTGGATGGCGGCGTTGAAATTGGCTCGGCACGACGATTACAAAGATTTATCGTTCCGTCGATACTGCTTGTGGTTCGTCGTTGACACGGGACCCAATGATTTATTGGAGGAAACGATCAAGCGCTTGAATATTTTGGAAACGGAAATTCTGGATACGGATTTGAAAAAGTGGATGCAACTTAGAAACGAAAACCTCGAGTCCGAACTTGGAAGCGACGACGATATTCCGGACGCCGCTCCGTCGAAGAAAGTCGAGTCCAAAGAAATGTTACCAAAAATTTTCGAGACCTCGTCGAAGTTAGTGAAGAATTCAACGCTCGTGGTGACGCAGTCGATGATCGACGTGGTGAAGAATCGAGACTTTTGGTCGGGGAACTTGAAAAATCTTCTGAAAAGACCGGAAAACTTGTCCTGCGAAGAAAGCGATGAAAAGGATGCGGAGAAATGTGGCGTTGTTCAAAGTTTTCCTTGTTTTTACGAATCCTTGCACCAGTTTACAAAGTTGAGCAATCTCGATACGAAGTATGGGAAATATTCGAAGCCGAGCGATGTCAATGACGAGTTGAAATTATGTCAAATGCTACTGAGAGTGCAGATGCTTAGAGAATCCAGTAGTTGCGGTGCTGAAAGAAGCGACATTAATCATTGTGAGCATCGTCATTTCGCGTTTTCTTGTACGGTTCACGCTGAATTATTTTAACTTGGAACAATCTCTTTTTTACAGTGCTCATCGAGTGTGCGCGGAATACATTGGACCAAGACTGTCTTTTAGGTTTAGGGTATTTGTTGAGTTTGAAGAAAGATTTTGCTACGAATGTTAAAAATATGTTTGATAATTTATCTCGCTCGGAGTTGCATAAACAATTTGCTGCTTGGTACTACTCGTTGAAGCTTGTAAAAAGCGTCGGCACAAATTACGATAACGTCCATTTATACGATCCATTGCGAGTAATCAATTTTGTTGGCAAGATTACGAGCACGATTGAAGAGCGTAACGAAATAGCGACGTTATTGAACGAGCAGTTACGAATAGAAAAATTAAACGATGTCAATGATGAAATAGAAAATCGTATCGAGGAACGCGAGGAAACTCGAGACGAAGAAATGGAAAAGTTGGAAAAAGAGAATAAACAAACGACGATGGGGTCGGTTAAAGTGGAGGACGATGGGTGGGACGACAAGTGGGACGATGCTGACTGGGACGATGTTTCGAATCAAGAATCCAATCAGGACGTCGAAGAGATTTCGGAAAAAGATCGCTACCAGAAATTCGAAGACATGTTCGCGCGAATAACGACCAAAGATTCCTACCTCGAAGTGAAAAACTTGTTGCGAAGCTCATGCGCGTTCAGCGATTCGGAATTAATTTGTTTAGAAAAGAATCCGGTTCTGAAGATGGCGAAAAAAGCGGCTGAACTCGGGGACAAACATTCCGCTCATTACGAGAAGGAAGTGCTGGAGGAATTTCAAAATTTACTGAAAGATGGATCGATTTCGGAAGAGGTACTTTTCCACATTTTTCGCGCCGCAAACCTGCGCGTCTCGAATGTATTTTTGTATCGATTTTCAGCTCTTGAACGAGTTTGTGGCGACGCACGGAGACGAATTTTCCATCCAGCCGAAAATATACCTGCGGCTTTTGTCCGGCGAATCTCATTACAACGAAGTCGTGGAAATTTTGAGAACGAGGCGCGAAGTGGGTTTTGCTTTGCACTAATTTTCCTGTTTGATTGAGAAATTTCACTGAAATTCATGGTCCTTTTTTCAGGAAACGTGTCCTGTGATCTTGGAAGAACTTTTCTTCCGGAATTTGACACCTCGTTTCAGCCCGACTCATCGCTTGTATTACAGCATCCTCGAGGAAGTTTTCCTGAACCGCACGATTCCCGAGATAAGGAAAAACGTCGAAATATTAATCGACGAATTGATGCAGCAAAACAATGTCCCTCACGCTATCGCTCTTTTGAATCAACTGGAACGCATACCGCCGTCTTTGTCCACTTACGACAGTTGCTTCCAACTTTTGTTAAAACCAGAGAAACAATAGCTTGTTAAAACGTTAATTTTTATTGTACACTCGATACGCCGTGTAAATAATCTATAGTTATTTTGAAAAAAACACATTTTGTAAATTTCTACTAATTCGATCTTTCTTCCCAGGCAATTAAAACCGGGTTCAAGCAGCGATAGCAATTTTCCAGCTGCAAGATTTTCTATCAATCTCTCGGTTTCTTCTGGCTCTTTATCTACTTACCTTCAGCGCATTCAGATAACCCTTAATCACGTCAATCGAAATACATCAATTACCGCAGGATTTCTCTACCTGGAAAGTTGCACGACGACCCGCAAAAATCTTCCACGTTAATAATGTTTACCTATCGTTTTCGCATAACTGTATCGCGCGTGGTCCAAATATGGAAGCCGAGAAGATAAAAACGGCGTGGGTCGCGATTATCGGTGAGGCCTAACGAACCGAATTCAAACGAGCAACGGATCAATGACCCTATCTTCGGTCTAACGCCGAAGCCCCGCAATGACGAGACGGAATTTCGAATCACCGTTCAAATTTTCATCGATAAATTATCTATCAAGTCCCCCGGGGTCAAAAAACCCCGAGTCGTTACATTTTCGAGCGTGTCAATGAAATAACGGAAAAGGGGAAAAAAGCTAACGGGAAGTGTTATAATTTCCAGGTCTAAGTTTCGGGGGTACGCGTAACCGGTTTCCTTGTGGGCCAACATTGAATTGCCGCGTGACATAATTGTTGAACACGAGGCTCCAGTAGGTCAAGCCTAGTGACGTGCACGGTGTAGCGGTATGTCGAGACGAGGCGGGGAAAAAGACGAATGGAAAGGGGATACCGATGTTAGGAGATAAGCAGAGGATCCATTGTGGAGTCGGGTGGTTACATTAGAAAAGGAAGAAGGGAAGAGGGGTCGGATGGAGGCGTAAGGGTAATGTAGGTCAGTAAATGTACTTTCTCCGGACCGTTCGAAAACAGGCTCCGCTTACATACATTCGCTTACGCTCCTGCGTTGACGCACACGTTACGTACATTTACCTTTAATACACGCGTGCCTGGTCCAATACCGAGCGTCGTCGGATCTGGTCAAATCGTGGGCTCTCTCTTGTGTGCTAACGGGACGTCAATTGAACGGTACCCGTAAGATTCTAGATATGGAAATCTGATGAAGGTCATTACTCGAGCATAGACAGCGAAGGAAACGTTAGATCATGCCATTTCGAGCAGTCTTTTGTCGCCGCAATTTCGTGCTCGTTGTCTCGTGAAATGTATGGAAAAATTGGCAATTTTGTATTTTTTAATCGATTTGTTTGCGATTTTTTCACGCTGCATTTTTTGGGGTGCAATTGTAATTCGAGGATGGTGGGAGTGAAATTCCAGTCTATGGGTTTCGATGGAATGAACAGTTACGCTATCGAGATATCTCCTTCGAATCGAGAAACTAACACTTTTGCGCGTTGCCATTTGAGAGGAGAAAAATTCGACCTGGTTATCAAGATTTGACTAATCTTGACTCGGGAACTTTTCTCTTTTTATCTGACACTAAAAGATCTTTTCTCTTTCTATGTCTTGACCCATGGGAATCGTGTATGGAACGATTTTATGTTTATGTAACGTTTTTTTATTTTACGAAGAAATTTCACTTTTGAGAAAGACTGAGAATTTAGTCTTAAAAATTAGGCCCCGAGTTTCAAGAGTACGGATTTTCTGAAGATTGTCGTTAATTTGTGAAAAAAAAAACAAAAAAAATCTCTCCGGCGGGGAATCGAACCCCGGTCTCCCGCGTGACAGGCGGGGATACTTACCACTATACTACCGAAGAGTACATGATCGAGAACTTCTACGACATTCAAGACCAACATAAATTCCACGGATTTCTGCCTTATCAACTCCTGGGAATTTTTTATAAATAAAAAAAACAGTTTTCACATGCAATTGAAGATCATTCGACTATTTCACTAACACGGAGTCTTCAAATCCGGAATCTGACGATTAATTTCGAAGAAAAGTATGAATTACTCAAATTTGAATTAATTATATTCTTCGGAATAAGCAATGAGATTCCAGATTTGAAGAGTCAGATACATTCTCCCATGTTATTTGAATAATCGAACGGTCTTAAACTACATTTTGAAACTGTATTGCATTTTTTATCAACGAAAAAACCCCAGAAACCGATAAAGTAGAAATCCGCGGTATTCCACTTTACGAGATTTCCCGCAATTTTTGTAAATAGGCAATTAATCGAGCGGAGGCGATTCTTATTATTATTACATTAGTGCGAAAGTAAGTATTAATCAATAAACATTAATCTGTACTCGTATATTACAGTCTTATTTAAATTTGTAGTACAGTCGATTATTTATAATCAATAAATTTATAATCGCTAACCTATATAGATAAAATTATATATCATGTAATGGAAAATCGGAATAATTAATGAAATTTATTAAAACGTTAATTTAATCTACATTTCATCAGTTTCGACTGCAATTTTTTCAAAAAAGAGTTCAATTGCAACAAAGATGCTGAAAATTACTTTCTAATTTCGTATTGAATATTACAATCCTTGACCCTCAATACCTTTAAACTTGGCCCGAATTCTGAGCCATTCTGATTCCTCACTTTTTATTTTCCTCTCGATTATTACATCAATTACTTCTCATTACCGAGATTTTTGCGTTTCGTAAAATTTAACGCCCGAAGAAAATTACTCGCGAGTTTTCGCAACAATTGCGGTACGTTTTTCTGCGCGTTACAAAGTTATACAAATAACTTTTTGCGCTTTTATTTCGCGCATACGTCGCATATTACAAAAAACATATAACGACTGCAAAGCTTACGTAAATTTGGAGCGAGTCCAAAACTCGTGAAAATAAGCGCGAATAAAGCCGTTGTTCTCGCGGAAGAAAAAAAGACGAACCCGTGGCGTGGAAGACGAAACGCTGGGCATCGCGAACAAAGTGCCCTCGCTTAGGCTTAACAACGCGAGTTGTTATTTTCGGTTTGGCTATGCTAAAAATGCGCCGTGATTTTGCGATGCCGCAGACTCGCTCGCTGCTCTAATACGCAGCGCGTGCACTTCTCGAAATTCACCGAGGCGAGGGTCATACTTGAGTCATAGACCGGACGCGGGGCCAATGTTCCTTCCCAAAATTTCGATGACGAATTCACTGCAAAAGCCCGAAGAGAAAAAAAGCCGATCCTTTATCTCGATCTTTCGCGAACACGCGACATATTTTTTCTATGAAGCCAAACAAAAGGCCGATTAATCTCGAGCCGAAATTTTCCTAACCTCACTTTTTTCAAACTTTCCGTAGTAGAAAAACGCCGGTCGAAATTGATTGTCTAAAGGGCTTCTTTTATTGCAGAACGAAGACAAATTAAAGCCCTTTTTTTTGCGTCTTTCGCATCCTAATGAATTGAAAAAAATCAAAAATTAATTGAGGTCACTTCGGGACCCAAGGTTAATTCGAGCGTTATTACGAGGTGGTTAACATAAAAGTGATTGTGCGTTGCTAACGTTCTTGAGACTTGAAATGAAAGGAATACTGAGCATTTCAGAGCGGGTTCAAGCCGAGTTCATTGTTACTTCAATAACGCCAATGCCTCGTTATTGTCAATGCAACTTCAATAGAAAATCGACATTCGCTCGACTTAAAATATCACTTCGAAAGAGTTCCTAACCTAAAAATTTTCTCTTTTCGGAATCGAGGAAATTCAAAGCGACAATTCTTTGTCGTAACTCGCGAAAATGGGAAAGTAGGGAAACGCGATAAACCCGGCGGTGTTTGCAAGGGTGGAAGAGGGGGAGAAGAAAGTGACGGTGAGCGTTGAGCGGGTTTTTGTCGGCGAGGGTCGCGCAGGGGCAGAGGTAGAGAGGAGAAGGGTCATTCCAGGCGGCAGGCGCGGCACCGGAGAGCAGGGGCCTTGGGTAGACTGTCCTTGACTCGGCACAGTTACCCCAGCTTGAAGTGTGACGTCACTTTGCATAACTTGCCTAATTGCAAGTCGCTGCTGCCGCCGCCGACTGGCCTCCTCCCTCGTCCGTCTCACCTTCGATGCAGCCGATGCAACGGATACCCAGATACACCCATATTTGTTCTACTCGCGAATTTTTTCGAAACGTTCGCCTTTTCTCACTTCGTCATTATCTCGCGTCCTCGTTTTCCGTAATATCGATGGAATTAATTTAGCCAACAAATCGAAAGATTTTGCAATTTTTATAGCGACTGAGTGAGTTTCGCAAAAAAAAGAAGAAACGAAAAAATTAATGGCGGCGAAATGGAAATGGAGAAAGAGAAGTTCAAATGCATGGAGTTAAATTTACTCGTTTGAAAATCGCAAAAATGAATGTCTAAGCTTGTTTTGGCGTTCCGTAATAAACGAATCGTCATTAAAGAGACTCCAACATATTTTATGCGATGTTAAAGACACAACAGAATTTCAAACGCGGAGAGTCGAGCCGGAGTTTACCGAACGACAGATAATGGATTCTATTCTTAACGAATGCAACTTTTTCGCGAAACGCAGAATCAAAATGACGCGCGGCACGGAAAAAAGTGGGAAGAAAAAGCATTCGGCGTTAATGGAAAATAATAAACTCAACGTCCATTTTCACGTGCGATAAATATTAGCTCATAAATTTTTACCGTCTTTATCAGTACCGCAATAACTCGCTTTAACGCGTGCGAACTTTTTTCATGCCGAAGATATTTCTAAATTTATGTACAAATGTACGGAGATGAACAAATATTGCAATTAATTGATCTTCTAATATTTTATTATACACTCAACTCGTATCAAACATTGCAGAAAATGCACACGTTCCACTTAATTCTTGAAACCAAGTACCGCAATCTTTACGCAAACATTGCAGCATATTTGAAGCAATCCATTTTTTTGATCTTTAAATTACTTTCGGAGTGAAAGAAAACGCACTCCAAAAGATGAAGCGCGAGTGAAAAACAATAGAAACAAGAAAGGAGAGACGGCGCGGATCCGATAAACGGAGGAGGAACCGCATCGATTTGGAGGGCATTGGACAGACATAAGCCGCGTAAAATTGTTGACCCGAGCAAGGAGAACATGTACTTTCACTGTCCAATATTAGCATAGATGCTGCCGTCCGTATCGCTGCAGGGACGTTTTCTGCGTGTGTGCGAAGTGACAACGTGGGCGAGGGGGCGACGGCGGGTAAATGAAATGTAGAGGAGAGAAGTGAGAGGACGATTTAGAGCCGGCGAGCCGTGGTGGGAGCAAAGACGAGCGGATAAGTGAACGAGGGAGTGAGCTACATGGAAGGAAAGAGGGGGAGAGGCGAGTATATACATTCGCGGAGCCTATATATACAACCGTCGTTCTGCCTTGAACCTCGACGGTGCATTGCCCGTCGCCCTTGAGCGACGGGCAATGCACCCCGCCAACCTCCGCGATCCCCTGCTCCTCCCTGATAATCCTCCCGCGCCTCGCCGGTTTGTCGCTTTTCGACACCAGCCTCGTCGCCACCTATGGCCATTTTCAAGCGCGACGGGGGTGGCAGGAGCCTCGACTAGACTCTCTCTCTCTTTCTCTATCCGCCGATTCGAAGCGCGCAAACACGCTACGAATTCCAGATAAACGGATTCCGGCCTCTTATTTTTTTCCATCACCCGGGATTATCTCATAAACTTTCGTCTTGTAACAGCCTCGACTCCGACATCACGGTAAAAGCCACCTGGTGTCGATTTCGCTTTTCGGGCCCTCTCGTTAGTTCGCGAAATCGACACCAGGCGGCATCGTCAACTTTTGATTTTCAATAAAGAAACGCTTATTTCTCGGAGCGTTATCCTTCTTTTTCCTCCTCCTTCGTCCTTGTCCTTGAAAGAAAGCATGAATTTCGCGATTATCGCGAGGGCTGTTTCTTCTCGTTCCTTTCCCTCCCCCCGCAATCAACGGCAAGAAACTAAAAACAAACGCGGCTTAGGCCCGATATCTCTTTTTCCCTGCGTAAGTGTACGCGCGCGTGATATACATATGAGAACACGACAGTCTCGGAGTTCTTCTTATCAAGGTCGTCCGGCCAGGGGGAGGGAGACATGCAGCACAAAGAGCATTCCAGGAATTGCAACGCCGGCCGTAGTCTCTCGATTCGAGCAGCTCGCGCTTGCTTTTTCGCTATTAGTTGCATAAGACTGAACGGTAGTTTTTCGCGTCTCGTTAACTTCTAATGCACCCCGATTTTTCGACGTCGAGTTGCATTTTTCAATCGTCCTCGCGTTACGTAACCGAGGGGAAATTCGGAGGGGGAAGGGAACACGTATCTGGCATTATCAAAGCGTTGCAACATTCGCGGCGTTTTGTTTTATTGATCCAATTATTAATTACGAAAGATAGCGAGGGTTTCTGCGCGCCACGAGAGATTGCAACCGTATTCTTTCTTATGTCAAACAATACGCGTCTTTGACGTTGCATCATCGTCGCAATGGCTTTACTTGTACCGATTATAAATAGAATGGACGCACGTTGGCAGATCGCGTGTGCGCTAAAGCATTTGAATACGCATGTTTCTACCGCGATAACATAATAAATTTTGTTGATGCGAGTGCGAAGCCGAAGGAATGACGAAACTAAGATTAACTGTACTCCCGGCAACATCGATTCCGTTCAATTACGTAATATCGGGTGCAAAAGAATCGATCCTTCGCGCACTCGAAGTCCAAGTTCAGAAACAACATTTTTCCGGCGAGAAAAGCCCGCGGAAGATAAAATACCGAAAGTTCGATGCATTCGAGTCCTTGCGAAATCTCGGCTTTGTATTCGTATCGCGATGCGACGTTGGAAAATTTTCGTAAACGCGGTAACTATTCGATTAGCAAAGGTCAACTTTGCGCTAAACGTCTTTGGAGCACTCGGATTTACAGGTGCGAAATTAATTGCGTCATCTCCGCATTCCCGGTTCTCGTTAGGGCTGTTTGTAAAAAAGCCAGTCGTTTCCGTTTTGCCATGACAAAGTTACGCAACTCATAAACAACTGCAATCACGAAAGCAAACATTTCGTAGGCTGCAGTTATTCAATTCTACGAGTGCAATGTCTATTATTAACTCGCGATAAAATTGTCCCGTCTTCCTCTTCTAAAAAATGAATTCCTTTTCAACGATCGCGCTGATCGTTACGATCTTCAGTTTTATCAACATTCTCGGGGTATCGTAATGGCATAACTTTGACCTCGTCAAACGTGACTGCTTTGTACATGTTGAACACCTACTTATATAATTGTCCAGCCCGTGACACAAGAATCTAGTCAAGTGACTGTGGTTGCATAACGTTCTAGGCTTCCCTACTCACGTGCCGCGTACGATTTGCAAACGTATATACCAGGACAAAGCAACAAGTTTTCTTTCCGCGCTTTTGCTCGGCGACA
>JABFQM010000164.1:0-48677 GCA_022816865.1 Zelostemma sp. ZL-2020 | reverse complement strand
AATGATCGCGTCAAAGAATGAAACGGAGCATAAACACAACTTGCTCGGAAATAAAAATAACGTAATAATACCAAAGAAAACAAATAAAAACGACGCGAGACAATGAGAACTTCTATGGAAGAAAATTGATTTGGTACAAAAATAAAAATGAATAAAATAGAAATTGCAATAAAATAAATTAAGCTCACAAACGATGCGAAATTTAACGAAAGAAAGAAAATTAATTGAAAACAAATCCTTAAAAATACGAAATTAAATGCAATCACAAAAATAATAGAATCAAGGCCAGACGATTTAAAACGATGCGAATTGAAGACAGATAAATGGCAAATTTAACGATACGAACGAATGCCAAAAAAAACATAAATAAAAATAAAAATAACAAATCAAAATTTTCAGCGGAACCAAACAACAGTTTCGCGGATCTAATCGCTAAATACGACAAGATCTTTAAATTCGAAGAAAACCATGAGGCTGAAACGATAAAAATCACGGTTAAAGGGGATATCTTAACATTCACGATCGAGAACAATATTGAGTACAGAGTTGGTACGTAAATAAACTTTAAAAATCAGATCTGTTAACGAGGAATTCCTCAGGAATGACTCAATTGAAATAAATAAAATAAAAGGAACATAAAGACACCATTGCCTCTTGGGTTCTTGCGTAGCTCCTGGCGCCGTGCGTCGATGGCTGCGTAGGAACTAGGTGGTTTACGGAAGTGTCTTGATGTAAGGACATGAAAGTCTTAACCTGTTCCAGTCTGGCTTGACTTGTTGTACGGTCAGCCGGGCGAGAAGCATAGATCCATGTCATTAAGTCCTTACAAAAGAAAAAGAAGCGAACGACGGTACAATGTTATAACTACTTTACAGATAAAGAAACCCTCCAGAAAAACGAGTGGGACGACGCGAAGACGACGGTCGAAAAGAACGGAGAGATGTTCCAAATGACAGGATCGAGAAGCCAGGAAAGCAAAACGGGGGATATCACATCCGAGGAAGAGGAGAGACTGCTCCAAGATGAAGCGAGCGGAGAAACCCACACAGGTGGAGAAAAACCGAACGATGAGAAAGACAGAAATAAAACAGACAGAAACGAAGAGAACGACGGAGAAACAACGGTAAAGGAGCTAGCCACCAAAGACTCAAGCAAAGGTGAATCTCCGAGAATTTTAAGGATTGATCACCTCAAAAGAAAGATTTTGTATGAAAAATATGTATCTCCTAATAAAATACAATATTTTCCTTACAATCCCCAATATCCGCAAACAGACGACCGAATGACGAGAATGAATAACGAGACTGCTAAAACGGTGTCAAAAATTACAGGTAGAACGACGGAACAGGATGAGACAAACCTCCAGATGGCGTCTCTCCTCAAAACTATTGCGGATACGATGTAAGACATACTGAAAGGTACTACAGCATCAACAGAGACGCTAGTAAATACGGTTTTACTTTGAATGAAGACAGCTCGTAAAGGAATCTCGTGTTAATTAAAACTCATCAAAACTCCGAAACATGATTTGAATTTTTAGTTTAAAAGCATGCATTGGCAGATTAAAGAAACTACTTTATTTTTATAGTTATTTATTCCTATTCTTGTAGGGTGTAGCCAACCAGCAGAAAACAAATGCCGCCAGCAAGATTGTTTCAGACAAAATTAGAGCAAAAAAAGTTTTGGAAAGGAGACAACTTATAGACTCCGACATGAGCACCGATAATGAGGTAATACATTTTTTACAGTTATGTATAATATTGATACTTCAGATATGACAAATTTTATTCATCTATAAATATTTTTTAGACAGACAATCACGAGAACAAAAATATTGACGGTGATAGTATAGACGTGAGATCTTATGAGAGCAGCGATACCGAGGATCCCGGACTCGATATCAGTGAACCAAATGCGCCTTCCATGTTGCAAAACCAGGTAACAATGTTAACTTGTTTGCAATTTTGCATGAATAACCGCATGAAGTGAGAATAACGCGTGGGAAAATAAGACATTGAAAGAAAAACTATCTATTTTACGAAAACGGATAGAACAGCAAATAACAATCAAAATTGGAAAAATCGAATGAATTCATAAATTTTGTCTTCAGAGAGCCAATTCTGCCAGTCGAAGCGATGAATGCAATCGGTTTGATACGGAAACTATGGATAATGCAAATGGTGCAGAAACTGGGGAACAACCGGACGACAACCGAAACTCACCATTTATCACTCATTGAAAATGACACACGGATGGCGGATTCAGATGAGCGTGAGCTAGAAAAATGATTGAAGTCAATTCTTTCGGTTCGAAGAATATATAAAAAAAACAAACTTTTCAATTGGAAACACTCATTTTCTGTAATATAAAAACATTTCGTAACTGAAAAAACCTTTTTCATTAAAGCAATACTCGAAAAATCGAAGAGAAAAATTCATTAACTAAGAAGAAAAATGTAGGGGAGAAAGCCCTTGGTTGTGACAGTCCAAATAACTCCTTGGGATTATTTACGAAAAATTCAAAAAAATCGTGGAAACATTAAATAATTGTGATACATGAACGGCTTGAGAGAGAACCTTCTGAAGTCCTTTTCTCCCAGAATAGAAATAAAAGTCACTTTTAGCTATCAAAAGTAAAATTTTGCTTTTTTTTCCCAGTGGATTTTCTCCACTTGGGAGTAATTCTTTTTATCGAAAAAAAACTAGTTTGTGAAAAATTCTATTCTGAAACTTAATATGCTTATGTTCATTTCCAACTATTCACTCACAGTCTTTCATAAATTATTTTCTACGTGCTTGTATTATTCCTTGGTTGTGATAGGCAAGTGTGCCTTGGGTGTGACACTTCCGCTCAAGCACGTTTCTCACGCACAATTGTTCTATCAATTTGTTTACGGGTCTTGTTTGGAACATTCATTATTTGGCTGGTATAAAACAGTTTGATAAAATAATGGAACAACATTGAGCAATAACTGAAAAAGTAAGTTAGAACAAACATCTAAAAAAAATTAAATTTTTGACTTAGTTCAATTTTGGTTGAAAATGTTTTTATATCTCATATGAACTCCGCGTAGACATATATTTTCGGTAAATTACGGTGAAAATCTGTGATGTTCCCATTAAAAATTCTGTGCAAATAATCGTTATAATTTGTCTCATTAATATTCCCACAAATTCCGTGTTTTTTTCATAATTACTACATTTTGCAATGTACTGGACTCTGATTGTTCTTGTCGAGCGAAAACAGTCAATCATGAATACATTTCTCTGGCGATTATACGTCTGGATGACTTGTCACAACCAAGGACCACAGTGTCACAACCAAGGACCAAGTGTTCTTAGATGTAACATGTGCAAGGGTTAGCAAAAATCTTTCTAGTATTGACAATTTGGATATATTAGTTTTTTTCATCGTTTCAAATGATAGGCAATAGAACCATTCACGGGTATATAAGATAAAAGTCGTGTATTTCACGATATTCAATACTCAATTCGACAAAAAAGAAAAAGTGTCACAACCAAGGGCACTCTCCCCTACTGCTTTTCATTTTCAAAGGAATGAAAAAATGAAATTTGTGTGTCAGCAATAAACGATGCACCAAACGATGAAGGCGAGGACGAAAGACCTCATCCATATCAAGACGACGGAGACGATCTTCCAGTCGAAGAAAACATGTATGCAGCCGTAGATAAAAAGGTTAAAACCGTTTTTTTTCCAGTTTCACTCTGATTAGAGTGGAATTGCGCTTTCAATATGTAGTGGAATTTCACTGCGAATGAGTGGGATCCTCTGTTACAAATTTAGTATGTATATTTATTACGTACTCTCTTTCGGTCCGACACTTTTAGGTGTACCTAGGCCAAGGTGTCACTATAAAACAAGTGGCATGGAATGAAGCCCTGCGGCAAGGCAGTGTGTCCAAGAAAGCGCGAATCTTGCTCTATGGAATTTGGAGCGAAAAAGCACTCCGCCAGCGTTGTCTGAATATCAAAGCGGAGCGGCTGCTTTTCGAGCCGGGAAAATATACAACATTCCGAAGTATTGCAATTACTAGTTTTGTGTCGATTTCCGCATTCTCAATAATGTAATGTGAGGAGGAAATTAATATTTTGCATTTTCACTCCAATTCCAGGAACCATCAAACATATGCTAGGTCTCAATCGAAATTGGACCGAAGAACGCGTAACTTTGAAGATGAAACAAATTAATTCACACACAACATACTGCGTGCGTGATGCAATTCAACAAAAAAATTTAAATAGATAAACAAAAGGATGTAGAATATGCGGCAGCAGCAGCTGTTAACTTTAATAACAATTGAATAATTCGTTCGGCCGATTTATGACTCATGTCAGAATTAAATTTATTATAAATTATGTTTGTGAAAAATGTTTTTTTTTTAATCACCTTCATCACTCCCCTCGCTGGATAAATTATTTCAGTGTATTAACACCGATGATTTTAATGACAACTTCTAATGAAGTTTTGCGCGATCATTTATATCAACACACTGATAACTTCAGTTAAGTACGAATTTATACACTCATTTTTATGTAAACTATTAAGTTTCTTTTAAATTATGTAACAGTCAATCTTAATCCGTCAATTTGTGATCAAATATCAAATTAATTTTAATGAAACTCAATTGAATGAAGAGTCAAAATTCCTGAAGCGGGCCACCCGGTAAAGAGTGATTCGGGAATTTTGAAATTGAAAACATTTTTCAATAGTATTTCGCACAATGAAAATACATTTTACTCGATTTTTGCGAATTCCGATTTTTAACAAAGTTATAAACGAAATAGTTTCGTAACCGTAATTCACAAAATAATTTTTTTGTCAACATCTGCCCAATAAATTTCGATGATTTTTGGATTGGGAGTTCAAAAATGAGTGTCCTTGTGAATACATTTTCGAAAATTGATATACAATATTATCTGTTAAAAACATAAACAATCGTCATAAACAAATGGAAAATTGTCATACTTCTCAATCGATTTTCACATTTTTGCTCACGGATTACAATTCCTCATTCAATTGTGAACAATTAAAAAAAATAAAACTTAGGAACTCGAATTTGGTCAAAATTTATGCCTTATTTTATGACGACGTGCACCAGCGCAGCGCGACGACGGGGTAGGCGCTGCAACTACTATGCGTGTTTGAACGCGTTCATGTGAGTAAACAGCGTACAACATTCATTTGTCTTGTTTTCGGATTTTACATTGATGACACAATAATATTACGGGAAGTAGTCTTTCAATATTCTGAAATTAATTGAAAATGTCCAAAGTTAATTTCTGTTGTAATCCTCTGAACAAGAATCATCATAAGTGTGTTTATAAAAACGTTGCTCGAGTCCCTGAAAGTTGGAATTCCAAATTTAAAAATATATTTAGACGATATGTATGTATGTCATGCAAGACACAAATAAACAGGTGCTCAGAAGATGTGCAAATGATCCACATATCTAAAAACGACGATTCAAAAAGTTCATTGCAATCGAGTGACGATTCAATGGATAGTGACATTGAAAGGGAAGATAATTTAAATAGAAATCCATGTTTTGAAGACACTGAATTACTACACGGTAAGAATGTTGAGTTTAAGTTTTGTTTTGTGTTAAAAATGGTTTACACATTTGCCGTGTCTAATTTTTGTTACATTTCCAACGTATTGGAGTCTTAATTTAACGAAATTCGTGTATGTTACTTCATGGTATAAAAACACGTAGAGGAGAGTGGGGCTACTTCGATTACTTTTTTTTCCACATGATTTTTCAGGAGAAATTGAACGAATGTTGTTATTTATTTTTAGTGAAATAAAAGAGCAAAGATGCATCTACACTGTACAGGATTGACAGTGATTTACATTAAATTCTTCATCAATGATATCAACATTTACTTCAACATACCGTTTGATTAAATAAGCCCCCCTAGTGGGGCTACTTCGATTACCCCGTGCGGCCACTTTGATCAATAGATATAAAAAATGTACTCTGGAAAATCTGCTCATACCAGTGCTCGAAATAGTCAAAAATGTTAGTTGTAGTGTGGTTTTCATAATAGTTGTACAACAATAAAGCATTTCGATCGATTTTTTTTCATAATTTCATAATGCTGCATTTATGGTTTCAACGCTCGTTGAACCATGATTAGTTTTTCTCTTGTTAGCCCGCACCATATTGAAAATCTGTAGATGAAGTTTAATAGTTGTTCAAAATTGCTTAACTCGTTCTTCAGAGTCTTAGAGACTTTTGTCACATATTTGGAAAAGAAAAGAATTCTTATTCACAAGTTGATCGAAGTAGCCCCGCAGTCAGCGCCACCATCCCGCTACCAACTTTTTACATTGAAATACCATAGCAAGATGGCGGAGTTGGGTCTCCTTGAGACAGATATTGATTTTAGAAATAAATTATTTCATAAGGGATATAACTTATGAAAATTCGCATAAAAATGATGAAAGATCATAATCGCAATTCCAAATCAAAGATGAAGCTCGAGGCGCGATAATGAAATATTTACTACCAGCTAGTGATTTTCAACCAGGCGTTTTACAGTATATAGGTATGAGAGAAACCGTCACGTTTGAATATTGCGGACACGCGATTGGCCACGCGGCACAAGAATCGAAGAGAATGAACCAACGCTGTTGCACTATGTCTATCGAGGTTTTTTACATCTATCGATAGTGGTCTATCGATGCGGCTATCGATAAACTATCGAGGTTTAGTGAACTCTACCTGTCTGTCGAGTGTCGAGACTGGATTGGACTTCGACTTGATATGCGCATAGCTATACCGATACATCTGTGCAGCGATCTATAGCATCTATAGTATGCATCTACCTATATGGTTATAGTCAGTTATAGTTGGTCATAGTGGTGTGTGTTTTTTTAATAAAAACCTTGGGCGATTTTTTTTCAATGTTTATAACCGACTAATTGCGCTGATCGTGAATTTCATAAACCGTTGGAAAGATTGAAGCGAACGAGTTTTTTAATCCCACGCGCGCGCCACACAACAAACAGCATGGTAAAGCTGCCGAGAAAATTCGCCGTCGGCGATAAAGTATTCGCAAAAGTTCGAGGTTACCCGCCATGGCCAGCAAAAGTGAGCATTGCACATTTGGCTTCGTAAATATTCACGCGTAACGTTTTCGTGATTGCCGTAATTAGATGAAGATTCTTAGAATGCGCCCGATTGTATTCGGGTCACTCTGCACTCTGTTACGTATGTAAGGGCATATGAATGTAAGCGAGTGCGCGTCGTGTAATAATTGGCGTCGTTTTGTTGTTGAAAGCATCGTACAAAAGTTGGCTATTGTCACGATTTCATAGATATTTGTGCCTTCTTTTGTGCTTTATTTGTGCCACGCAATAAGTGCCATGTTTTTTTCTCGTTTTCATGAATTTCTTTGATGCGGGGCAGCAAGTCGAAAAATTATTTCCAGAGATTATCTTGAGCAAACAT
This sequence comes from Zelostemma sp. ZL-2020, assembly GCA_022816865.1. Classification (NCBI taxonomy): domain Eukaryota; kingdom Metazoa; phylum Arthropoda; class Insecta; order Hymenoptera; family Platygastridae; genus Zelostemma; species Zelostemma sp. ZL-2020. Next base: position 41,203 of record JABFQM010000164.1, on the reverse strand, counting down.
CTACATATAATAACTTGACGATTCACGTGAAAAAGACATTTTTGCTATTGATTTTTGCTATGAAACAAAATGCCAATAAAACTCGGATAGTCAGTATTTGTCCCTTGAAATCGTAACAATTATTCATTGATTATTTGTAAAAAAATGTTGTGCAAAATTTACTGTACAACGAAAATCGAGCTGTAAAATAATTAATCGAACAAAAAGTTGAATCGGCGAGTTTTGTTTAATCAGAATCGTTGATTCGTTTTCTTTTTTACAATTTTGAGCAGCGAGTCTCGGGCAATTGTAATATCTAAACAAAATCATTTGAATGGAATGAATCTTGAATCTTTTACAGATCATAGAAGTGACCGATGGGAACGCAAAGAATGCACGATTCAACGTTTATTTCTACGGTACCTGTGAAACGTGAGTCGAAACAAAAAACGAAACAAAAAATCTTTCTCCTTGCTGCTTTTGTCGAAAATCTGCAAGAAAAATAAGTATCCTTAAATCAATACACTTAAATCGAATAAAAGGATATCGCGCATTCAGCCAATGATTAGTGAATAATTTACGACGCGGTCTTTGTTGCTTGGCAACGAAGCCACGCCTGGACTCTACCGCTTGCTAGAGTTGTGTCATAAACTATGGCAAGTATCAGTTCCCTTGAAATTTTCTTCGAGTTCGGATCATGTCTAGAGCGACGTGTCGTGCCTTTTTACGATTTCCCAATCAACTCGAGTATTTTTCGCATTGAAAATCGCCTCCGATCATCCAATTGACGAATCTTGCTTTTTCCAGAGCCACGTGCAAACTAGAGGAACTGCATGACTATGTTGAGAACAAAGAGAAGCTGGGCAAAGCTTCGAAAAGGAAGGGATTCAACGAGGGCTTGGGACAGTTGGAAGAAGAGCTTGGCCATGACAAACCTTCGTCGTCCACGAAAGAACCTGCTGAAATTAAAGGTGCATTTTTTCGGCTTGTCAAATCCAAGTTCTGAAAAGCAATGTTTGTTTAGACGAGGTAACAACCGAGAAGACGGTCGTGACTAATAAAGTGGACAAAGCGGCGGAGAAGATTGATGATAGCAAAGAGTTCGATTTCTCGGCGGCGACGAGCAGCGATACCGAAAGCAAGTTGGTCATCGACGAAGGGCAGCCTAAAAAAAGCCTCAAGAGAAAAGTAATCTCTGCCCAAAATACACCGGTAAATTTATGAACAAACATTTTTGTCTTGAAACGCGTCCACCAAGTAGGCTCTGCGAAAAATGCCACGGACAGCAGTGCTCGAGGCGGCGCGCTGCTGTATCTAAGAGCCCAAAATTAAAAACGTGGAAGTAGCCAACAAGTCTTTCTCAAGTCGAAGAAATTTGAGCGATAATTCCATACAATATTATTTTCAACAAAGTAGAAACAATTTGTTTGTTTTTTTTTGTGAAAATCTACATTATGATTTATGAAATTATGTCCTTGGCATGTCCCTTAAACAGGATTTGCCGGAAGCCAAAAGAAGACGAGTCGGGCGTCCTTTGGTGGGAATGTCCGGGAAAGGCGGCAAAGGCGACGATATCGAGGGAGATTTCCAAGGCGAAGAAACGGTTGAGAAAGAAATTATCAGTCGAAGTGGCCGGAAAATCAAGCCCAAGCGTTTCTCCGATTCGCCAGAAATCAGCAAAATAGGTAAGCGCAATATAGGACTCGTAAACATCGATTTTGAACATTTTAAATCTAAACTTTGTTGATTCGCAGATTACAATCGAAGCAAAATAAAAGTGAAGGAGGAACCCGTCGAGAATCATTCATTTTTACCAAAGAAAAAAGCGACTTTGGAGAGTAAGTTGTTAAATAATGGATTGCATAAGTGACCGTCAATTGACAATTATCAAACTCTTTATTCTACAGAAAAAATTAACCATGCAAGTCCGGCATCAAACAAACACGTTTTGACGAAATCGTCGGATTCGCCGAGCAACTTTTTGTTGGCCCGTACTTTCGCAGGAGAATATGTCGGGATAAAGGTTAAGGCAGACAAAGCAGATTCGCTTGAAAATGACAAGACTCGGTCGCAGTGGAATTGGTCAATGGTTAGGAATGCCATAAAGCTCAAGACTCAGTTGGAAAGTGGCGAAATCCTCCCGGAACAGGTTAAAGATTCCTTGGATTTCAATGTCCACATTCCAGAGGACGAAAAGCGGGCACTCGCCAGCAACGAATCTTTTCCTCAAAAATACAAGATCAAGTAAGCTCGATCGAATCTTGATCATCGCGTCCCAATAGGTACGTTATTTTTTGTTATTAATAATGAAACAATGATTTTTCAGGTGGTTGCGCACAGAATTCAATCTCTTGCAATTGGACGCGCAGATAAAGTCGAGCCTTTGCCTCGACCACGCAAGCACAGAAAAGTGTTTGGAAGCAATGGGTGCGATGTTGAATCTTACCATCGACCCGCTCATGCTAAAAAAGCATCCGCATATAGTGGAAACGGTCAAAAGGGTACATTTCACTCGAAGCAAAGTTCAATGCTTCATTGATTTATTTGTATTTGTAATTACATTTTTATGTTGCAGTTACGACGTTACATCGGAAACTTGCCGGAGTGGAAATTGTCCGATAACGATTCGGTAAATCTTGTATTTCCTTCAAATACTCATCAAAACGTGGCTTTTCAACGATTTCATATAACTCGATTTGGCTCGTTTCAGAATGATTTTCAACAAAAAGCCGAGCAAATACGGGAAAGCGCTGAAACCATCTACAGCAAATTCAAGGTAAGTAACACGATGAAAAAGAATTGATTCGTCCAACAATTGACAATTGGGTGGAGAGGATTATTTTGTAACAGCATTTTATGCTATTAGGCGATGTTTGATGTGCCGGAAGGTAGTTCATTCTGGCTCTTATTTTCGGCTCAAGTTCTTCGCTTCAAGAGTCTGACTAAATACATGTCCGAGGAAAAAGTGTTTTCCCTCATGTCAGATCCTGCAGGCGCGGGTAATTGACATTTTTTTACATTTTTTACCAAATAGGCAGCAGCAGTTGCAGCAGTTTTTCAAAAAAGCGTCAATTTTCAGATTCCCTCGCATTGGACGTGTTGGCTGTGGACAAAAACAGTCCAACTAAAATGGACATTGAAAATGAGGAAACAAACGACTCTACCCTCAACAGCAGCGCCATACAGATGGATGTCGGAGCTAAGTAATATCTCAAGTCAATGAAAAGAAGACGGTAAATGGACTCGTAAATCAGTAAACGTTTACTTGCTCGTTTGCGTATTTGAAATTCTGTTTCCCGTTAGTCGCGCGAGCCGAATTTTTTCACCTTTTCGTCGACTTGAGATTTTTTTGGCTTGTATCGTGTAGGTAAATACGGGGAGTTACAAGTAATTTACTGAATTAGCGTTGATAAGAAACACAGCTGCATGTTGTAACAAAGAGGATGCATCTGAAAATATTTAGCAACAACGTGACCGATATTTTCTTACGATGGACAACATAGGGATGTGTAAATATTTAGAGAGAACAAATCTTGAATCGATTCATGACAGGCATGAAAAGGGGAAAGTTGTTACCACGGGAACACCAAAACATATTTACAAATGCAATATTTTTCTTTCCAAGTGTTCAATTCAATTTGTTTCACGGCGACTGTTAAATTTGTTACATTCGCTTGTAGTCGAATTATAAGTCAAAGTGATTTTTCTTTCAAGCATCGAGTATTTTTAACTTTGAAGCGTCATGAACATCATATGGTTCTTGTTGTATGATGAAAAATGTATGTTATTCGGCAATTTACACGATCTATGTGTTTAGAATGTTTTCTGATTAATCCAATGTAAGTTTATATAGAATAGAAGTAAGGTACCGTAATTGCATTTTTATATAAATTCGTTGAAGAGACTTTTCGATCAACTCTATAATCACATATTTCTCGAAAGTTGTTCTTTCCTCAAAAGTGTATTTCGGATATTTTGAATAAAAAAATATATAATAAATCATTTCGAATCCTATTGTAAAAATGAAGATTCCAGTTCAAGGTTGAAAATGGTATTTCTTTATTCGCATAGACGTATTCTTCGCTTAAAAGCGGGGGAGCGGGGGAGAGTTTCAATAATTGAAAAGTGAAAAGAAGAGTAAAAAAGTTGATGTATTGTTCTTAGGTTAATTATTGAGGGACTTGATGTATGTATATTATAAAACGATGATACTAATGAGTCACACTCGCAGGAGCATTCATATAATAGTACAAACGCAACGAACACACGATGCAACACGACGCATATCACATACAGAAGCAGCATAGAGCATATTATAACAAATAAGCGTAGTCGTCGCGAGTCGCGTTCGTACACAAACATCTTTTTCAACATTTCCACTCTTGGCTAATAATTGTCCTGACTCGCATGATTGTTTCGTCAAGGACCAAACAAAGTCAAAGTCGACGCTGAACCATGGCAGATTCTTCTTAACGGAATGAGCACCAAACTACGAAAACGAGTAATCTCATGTGCGCCGCCGCTCGATACAGATTCTGAGTATTGTATTTTTCGGTATGTTGAATTTCACCGCCTCGAGTCGCTTTTTACATTTCAGTATTGGGCCATGCAGTCTGAGGCGGGAGCGGCTGCAGCCTTAGACTGTTCCTGGGACTTTCCTCGCCCTCGTAGCCCGGATTTACGTGCCCGCTGTGATCAAAGACGATGTCCGTCACGGAAGTTTTGCTGCTCCTCGTGGGCCGACCTTGCACAGCGAAGCCGTAAATGTTGTTCGCCCCCAGAGTCTGCATTTGGGACTTTCTCCTCCTCATCGCCATTATGCTGTTTCGCCGACCTTCGAAAGCCTTGAAAGCCTTCGTCGAGCGCCTCGTCGAAATATTGCGCGGCAAACCTAAAAAAAACCATCGTTTTTTCAATCCTTTTCGAGGAATTATTCGACTTTGTTTGGATCACCTTGACCCTCGGCCATGCTGAAGAATCTTTGCCGGAAAGCGACATCGAGGGTGTTGATGGCTTGGGTTTTCCTTCGGCTCTTCTCCAGATTTCTAATCGTTTTTCTTCGTCCCGGGCCACTTCCGCTGCCCTCGTCGTAATCGCCTTCCATGCCGTCCAATCGTTGCAGATCCCGAACGATTTCCACGGCGTGTTTCGACAGCAGAGCTTCCTCGGAAAGGTCCTTTGCCTATATAATAGGCAAAACGAAAAGCAATGCATGTCTTTTTTCTTTTTCTTTTTCTTTTTCTTTTTTTAGAGGGGTACCTTTTTACAGCAGTACCAGTCGAGCGTGGTGCTCGCCAAAATATGCGCCAACGTCCCGAATCGATGGAACAGCATGGCAGTGAATTGTATGCAGATGATGAGGCCGAAAAAGAAGACGAAAACCAGACCTATGGGCTCGAGCTGTAAATACTCTTTTGTGATGTGCACCTGGAATGACAAAGTCGGGCACTTGACAACTGGCAGAGTAAGTTAGTCATTTGACACGCAATGATCATGAACAATCGAGACAAATCAACGAAAAATCATTACTTTCGTTGATTTGGACATTTTCGAGGTTTTTATTAAAAATCATTATTGACACAGAAGTGACATTAAGGAAGGAAGCATAATGTGTCGAAAAAAATTAACATGATTCGTACATTAGATAGAAAACCCCGCAAATTGTTATTACACGTGGCAAAATTAGCGACATTCATATTCTATATTAAATTTACGATACAAAGTCCCTTGGCAAGTGAAAAGTTTTCTTTTTTAATTCACAGAACAAAGTTGGTTGCCGGAGGATTTTGTATTGCGAACTAACGTGTCGTATAAATCGAGTAAAAAACTAAACATTGTATTAGTTGCACATCGTGGTCCGCGATTAAGATGACACCCGGTTGCAGTGCATCCTAAATGTCAGCGACTATGAGTTAATTAGACCGTGCAAATGATTTCCGAAGGGTCGATAGTTGTCACACACCGTGGCCGTAACCAGGCAATCATCCATTAGTCGGTATTTTTAATACTTGTGGGCAAAACCAAGAAAACGTGGGGCGTGTGTCTCTCGAAATGATTTGGACCAAGGCAAGGGGAAACCACCGGCACAATAAACCGCCACTAGCCTGCGTACAAACAAGGTTAATGAGACAAAACCACCTAACCGGCGCGTGCTTCCTTTTCTCGAATCTCAATGGACACGAATGCCGCGGATTCACTGTGATTCGATCTCTGGCAAAAATGGCGCAAAAATGGCGCAAAAGGAAGCAGCGCGCTGCAGCTTTTGTTAGTCTGACCATGGGTGGAAATCGGAGACTTGGAGACTTTTCAAAGTCGATACCTCCGAAGTTTCCTCGATATAGGTGATGTTCGTCCTGACCCCGAACGGCCACACGATGTGCAGCTGGTTTTTGTTCAGCTGCAGTAAGAATACGACCAATACGAACAAGGCATTGAACATTAAAAACGCAAAGACGCTCTTATTTCGCAGCTCGACCAGGTCCGCAGCGATTCTAGCCTGTTAGAAATCAAATGGAAGAAAAAGAAGCGACGTCAGTAAAGTGAGCGTGAGCTCCGCCGGCGACGTTCGTGCTGGTCGGGTTTCTGCACGGCGGTTTTTCTTCTCCGATTCTCGTCATTCATTTCCGGCTAAAACCGAGAGAGAGAGAGAGAAGCCGACGAACACGATTGCCACGCGGCGGAGCGATTGTTTACCTCTTGGGAAATTTCGTTATAGCTGATGTTTGTCTTGATACCAAAGGGCCATTTCACGTGTAACATGTCTTTGTTTAGTTGGAAGAGAAAGACGATCAGCACGAAGAGGGAATTGATCATAAAGAACGCAAACACGCTCTGATCCCGGAGGTCCTTTAGGTCTTTGGCGATTCTTGCCTAATATCAGTGGATGATAAATTTTAAAAAAAGAAAAATAAAGCGGAATTTGGAAAGAAAAGCTCGTAAAGTTTGTACAGGGTTGCCACTTTTTTGTTATCGTATTTTCGTTATCAGGAATCGCATTATAAATTGCATTCATTTGGCGTTCGAAATATCAAGTTTTGGGATGTGAAAAATTCTTCGAGTTCCAATTGACGCGCGGCAACCCTGATTTAGCGAATTTAACTTGCGAATTAATTTTTCATTATCGATCGAATAATAAAAAATGTCTTTCTGCGTTTTTTTAGAGACAGTTGGATTGGAACGAATACCTTCTCCGCTTTATCTTCGTCTATGGGATAAAGATACTTGTCAATCAAATCTTTCCAAAAAAGTTCCTCCGGCTGGGAAAGACTGTCCACCTCGCCCTTCTTGAAGATTTCGTCCTCGAGCCAGTAGGGCCTTTGGAAAGGATTGTTGCCGCCATCGCGGTTGTTGTCGGAATTGTGGCTAGCAACGGTGTCTGTTTCGCTGTCGTGGCCGTTCTCCTCGGCCGGATCCTCGCCGATGGCGCCAAGGTGATCAGCGCCGCGAGATCCGACCGACGAGGCGCGCTTCCTGTGCCCGGACGACAAACCGTGCGGGTCGATTGTCCTGCAAACACGTCAAATCAAACTCTCGTTCTTATTTTACCCTTACTCTTCTCCGCTTACTTTTCAATGCCTTCGAGTCTCTTTCCCAGTTGCTCGAGAGATTCCGCGATGGCAACGAGCTGCTGTTTTTCGTCCGAAGGTTTTCCATGGGTGCAGAGCATGCACCTGAACAACCCGGCCAGGGAGATCTCGATGGAGCCTTGATCGTCGTCGTTGGTCCCGGCACCGTTTTGCAGAAATCCCAGGAGAGACTTTTGTTTCGCCTTCCGCTTCGCTTCCTCGGCCTCTTTCTTCTCTTGCTCCAATTCCTGATTTGCGAAAAACAGGAACTCGTCATTTTTTCCAACCTTTCCGAAAATTCCTTCGCGCGGCTCGATAATAATAATAATAAGCCACCACCACCTCCTAGCTTCCACTAATCCGAAAGACAAACATATACAAACCTTCTTCGTCTTTTTGACTTGTACTTCGCGAGTACCCCAGGATACGACGTTCAGATTTATGATGGAGTAGAGAATCAAGAGCAAGTACATCGAGGGAATCGAGAGCAGGTATATGATCGCGGGACAAATGCATTTGAATTCTTGGGGATGCAAACAAGCCGCTATGAAGAAGGAGCTCGACATCGATATGAGGAAAATCGCCGAGGGAGAACCGATGCCATCCTCGCCCAACTGGAGAGAGGTACCCACGATCACCGCCATCATAATCATCGCGTACGCCGTCGACAATATTTGGGCGCAGAGCAACTGAAATTCAATGAAAAGTTTGCCGAAGGTTTTTCGAAACGTTCCCCGCTGATTAAGTCTGATTATATAAGTGCAAGAAAACGAACGCACTTGAACGCTGGCCTTGCAGGTGAAACAAATGAACATGAAGAAGAGGATGGGAATGATGTTGTAATAGAAACTGGTCCAATTGTCTATCCTAAACGCAGCTACGAAAGCTCCCACCAACATGAGGAATATCGTACCGGGTCCCAGAATCGTTCCGCCTAAAAAAAATATGCTACTCGTTGTCGGTCATCCGTTTTCAGAAAAAAGTTTTTTTTTTTCAATAAATCTTCTATTCTTACCCATGAGAAGAGCTTGGTACCAAATGTAAGGCATTGAAATGTTGTCGTTGATTTTTATGGTTCGCTTCGAGTCCGACAATAGGTCCAAAATATTGGCCAAGGTCGACGGTACCCATCGACGACGCTGGTTGTAAAACTCGTTGAAACCTTCCGGGGCGTGAGTGTACGCGTCGCTGGCGGCGCAGTACTCTACCTAAAATCGAACATATTTTCAGAACCCTTCGAAAGTTGGAAACTGCCAAATCGCGTGTCTCTTACCCTGTATCCTCTTTGAAGCAGCAAAGTGCAGAGCCATCGATCCTCGCCTTGATCGTACTGCACGTAATGCCTCGCCTCCTCGGATTTCATCGTGTACTTTTTCATGACGTTATCATCCATCAGCGCTTTCCCGCGGAAAAGCGAAAAGCAGCCGGGACTACAAAGCACGCAGCCGATCATGTGCTCCGTGGCCTTTTGCAGCCAATGACCAATCGCGTACTCGAACATTTGGTACCAGACCATGGGCCCGGAGCCGACCGGGTGGATGCGGCCACAAGCGGCGCCGAGGTTCTTGTTCTTCTTCATCAAATCCACCAAGAGCTTAACAGCCGCGGGCTGAAAATCGATGTCGCCGTCGAGGGTCAACAGAAACGTGTTCTCGGCGATCATTTCCTTCCTGTCGACGCTGATTGGCAGCTCCATGAGACGATGGCCCAGTAAGTAGTACATGTACATCACCTTCGAAGAGATATTATAAGAGCCGATCGAGCCGGGGAGGAAAAAAAGAAAAAGAAAATTTGCCAAGGACCGACCTGACTCCAACGTTTCCTGTGGCGAATCTTGGACTTGTCCTTGAGGTGGCCGATCATTTTCGTTTTACCGGGAAGAGTCCAGCTCAAGCGACCACCGTAAGGCGTCGGGTACTTTCTCGGCGCTCTAACGTGCATCCTGGTCTGATGAACGTCGGAAGCGGCCTCGTCCAAGGTGCTAACGAGCAGTTTCACGAACCTGTTCACCTGAGACTCGTTGTCGTCGTGATCCGACAATTCGAACGCGTCGTCGAAGAAGATGTGCGCTGGAAAAAAGAAAGTCGAGATAAAAAACGCGTAAACGCACTCTCTCTTTTTTTTTAAATGAAACATTCGCTGATTATCCGTACTTTCGAATTCGTAATAATCCGGATCGACGACCTTGAGGTACTTTTGGGCGACGCGCCTGGCGCACTGGTCTTCGTCCAGGCGCAAGATACTCTTCAAAAATTCTATCATCTCTTCTCTATTCTCGTGCCACATGGTGGCGCAAGCGTAAATCCTCGTTACGTGGTCGCTACTTTTCACAGCCGTCGGCGGGGTGTTGGTCCCGTCGGTCTGCTCGTAAATCGTCTCGTAGTCCCCGTCCGCCTTTTCTTTCTCGATCTCAGCCAAATCCTGAAATATAAGCAATATATGAGCAATGATACCAGCCAACTTTCCAGCCGGTCAGTTTGACTTCGAGCACTGCGCACTTCGACTTTGACTTCGGGCTGATCGTCCCTTCTGCGATTCAACCCCATGGACTGATCGATGAGCAACGAGTCGTACATCGGCACGACGAAGAGCTTCTCCGTCGAGGCGAGGCGCTCGCACTTCGGGGTCCAGATGTGCAAGGTGAACCACGTCTGCGAGAGCAACCAAAGTAACCAGATCCAAGCGTACTGCTTGGAAACAAAGTCGTTGAGGAAATATTGGGGCGGCGATTCGAAGAACAAATAATCCGGTATCGTCTCGTGGAATAAGCAGGGGTCTCCGTTGCGCAGGCCGCACGCGGCGATGAGGAACGATATGGTGACGGGAATCGTCAGGTTCACCGGGAATGCGTAGCTGAATCCCTGGATTAAAATCTTGCATGCGAATTTCCCTGAAAGCGAGGAAGAGTCGTTAATTCGCTGGCGCCCACCCCGGGACGATCCGGGCCGGGCCGAGCCGCGGTGACGACGCGGATCCTCGTCCAAGGGCGTCGCGTCATTTGAAATTCAATGGATTTCCCATTGTTCGAATCGCAACCGAGGACGAGCATTCGCAATCCACCTGCTTTACGGCATAATGGCCTATACGCCCAGTCAATTCATGCGTGCACGTGGGCTCACCGAAGACGTAAGCGAAGTAGGCGCCAAGGATCTGTAGGAGCAGCACGATGATCGGCGCGTTTATGACCGCGTTCACGCTCTCCGTCTCCCCGTTCGGCAGGATCTCGGAGAGATCGGTTATGGTCCCGCTCGCGGTGGGCCTTATGCCCTGGACGATGATCTTGTGCTCCCCGAAAGCCGTGCCGAACATGCTGAACAAATGGCCAATGTTCTCGCCCCTCACGTGAAGGATCACCAAGGAGGAGATGAAAAACGCGATGATCTTCCAGGCGGAGATGAAAACGTAGGTGAAGTAGCGCGTGGTTCTCAGGCCCTTTCGCACTCTGCCCATGGCTTTCACGATTCCTTCGAAATTGCAAATTCTTTCAATCATCTATTTCTCGGCTCTTATGATGCATAGTCAAGTCCACAGCAGTATATGCGTACCTATTGGACTTTTTATGGACACGTAGTTTTCCCACCAACCGCAGGATACGAGGATCAGCGCGGGCGGTATCAGCCAGAGAATCGGTTTTGAACTGTCGAGAAGAGGCCAGATGACGAATGCCGTTGATTGGGCCGCCAGAGCCGCCAAGTCCACGAGGGCTAAGACGAATCTATTGGACTCGTCCTTGCTCTTGTTCCTCGACAAGAGTCCTGGCCGAGGACGAGGGGATACGTTTTTACTTTCTCGTTCAATTTTACATTCTTCCCGCTTCGTATTAGTTACTCACCGAGAAGTCCCGGCACGAAGCACACGCAGTTCGTCAGCATCGCTCCCTTGACCACGTCGAGTTCCGGGAGCACGGCCAGGAACACGAGCGCCAGCCCGACGGCGTGAAACGTCTCCATGACAAAGACGAAGAGGAAGTGAGAGGATATTGGCTTCTTCCAGGACTTGAAGACGCACATGCGGATGCTGCGGATGAAGGTCCCGACTTCAGGTACGGCGAAGGCTATCATGATGCACCAGATCCACGCTATTCTTTCTTCCTCCGGCAGCGTCACCACGAACTGCCGGTCTCGACCTGCCAAACAAGGCCGCTTTTCTTTCACTTTACCATACAAATTTATGGAATTGATGGAATTCATGTGTTTAGCTTAAGAATTCTTTTACTTTTTAACAAATTCGTACTTTTAGTATGCTCGAAATAAGTAGCATCAACCATTTTCAAGTTCAGTGCTTCTTTTGACAAACATGAGAATTCCGTTTTCAATTACACAGAAATTTTAGTTACTCCATTGAACATGTCCGTAAATAATTCATTTGAATACAGAGTTGCGTAGAATTATCGCGTCATTTGTAATTTTTATCAATAATTTGATTACATTTCATTTTAGTCACGATTAAACTTATTTGGTTGTTACATTCTTTCGACAATATTCCCAAGTTTTTCACAATTCCATTTCCATGTTTTACGTTTTAATTTACTCGGATAATTTTTACTTATCCTTACTTAATTTCTTGAAAATTTAATTTGAAAATTTGAAAAATGAATTCAAGTCGATTGTGTTATTAAAATAGTAGACGTACATGCACGTATAATTTCAAGAGCTTTACGTAGTACTTGAGATGAAAACAAAGATTCAAAATTCATCATAATCTCATTTTGTAAAAAGAAAAAAACAAGAATATTCAATGAATTCCTCGCGAGACCTTGATGCCAAACGAAGAACGACGAAGCGGAACTTGAATCGGCGTGTTCGGCATGTGGGTTAATAATCGCGGGGCATGCAACTGGGCGAGATTCAGCGCTACTTACCCAAGAGTTTGTTGCAATAGGGTATTGTCCGATCGCGCTTAAGCTGTGACGTCATGAAAAGTATCGTTCCTTTGGCTATGGCCCCGCTCCCGAGAACGATAACAAAGACTAGCAGATACACGAGTACTTTCGTCACCTGGACAGTCACTTCCAGGCATCTCTGGTTCACCATCGATCCGGAATCGATCCTCGGAGGCGGGTCCCTGAACACGTCCCATCCTTTCGTTTCTACGACGGTTCTTTGACTGCGGAACAGGATTTTGCAAAATTACACAAGCTAGTTGCTGCAAAGTCAGTTAGGATCGAAAGAAAATCCTGGCAATCCTGGGTAATTGGCATGCCAATAAGGACCAGATGATTGCAACAGAAGGAAAGTAAAAGCAATAAATCCGTCAAATTCCACAGAGTAAAAATAGGCCATTGCCGTATCCGTCGAATTCGTCGGTCATTGTTATCGTCAATTGTTTATGTGCTTCCCCGGTGAAAAATCTGGCCAACAAAGAGAATGGCCCCAGACGCAGTGTGCATCGCAGCGTGACGAATGTGTTAATAGAGCAAGTACTTGAGCAAGGGAATCGAAATCACGGTAACACACTTCGTTTTAAATAATCCCGTGCTTGCATCTGGATTCATACGTATCTTTTCATTCAACCCTTGCTCAAGATAAGTCGAAAGTTCCTTCGTCGTCTTTATCTTTAATCGAAAATGAGGCGAAAAAAGCAAAAAGTCGTCGGAGGAAAATAAAGGTTTACGTGTCAAAGTATAACTGTAATATTGACACAGATTTTTCTCCGGAGAAAGCAGTTCGAATTACCCGAGCAAAACAATGTTTCGTGCAGTTTCAACAGAGTTACCACACAACTTGAAAAATTTAGGAAGAGGGCAGGGCATGTTTTAATCTGATAATCTGTAAACTATAAGAAAACGGTACCCAGAATTTTCAAAAATCAGGCGAAACTATAAACGATTGTAAAAAAACACGAAACATTGGCAGAGAAATGTTTCCCAAAAGCTTCAAAATGTATAGGGCTTTCCAAATGGATATTTTCAGTGGCGGCCTCAATAACTATAACTATACAAAAACTAACAAAGAGTATAGAAAAATACAACAAACTTAACCCAGTTTTTCATACTTTTTTTCGTAGTTTTTTGTATAGCAATGTGTAGTGTGCCTACTATTTTGGCAGTTTGTCTAATACAAATTTCGTGATGTTTATCTAAATATCATGTAAAACTGCATCTCCATTTATTTGTCTACAATTATTTTGTCGCCGATGATAATTGAAAATTTTATTCAGTAAAAGTAAAAAACAGTGGTAACGTGAAATTATTTTACGGCCAAAATATTAATGTATATTTTCATTTTAAAAGACCTTTTTGATATGACATTCCATTTCTTTCAAAAGCCACAACACATCACCCTGCTGAAAATATCCTTTTCGAAAATATTCATTTGCAGTTTCCAAATAGATATATTTGACAGGGGCTCTAATGAACAATTAAAAAGCATGAAAAAATACAAAAGATGCAATACAGTTTTTCATACTTTTTGTAGGTTTTTACTTTTTACCAAAATTGTTTATTTGTAAAATTTCGTAATTTAATTTTTGATAATTGTATTATTTAAATTTCGCATGAAATCGCATTTCCAATTATTTTATTACAAATGGTTCTCGAAAATTTAATTCGGTAAAAAGCAGTGGTTACATAAAATGAACTGTCAACAAACGAATATCGAGAGAAAGTAAATAAAAAAACGAGCGTATTAGCTGATGCTTGAAGTTTGGAAATATTATTGCCACTATGTAACAAAGTCTCATCTTTTAGTGCTTGTAGTAGGGGAAAAATTGTGATTTTTGCCAACTTGGAAAACCGGGAAAAGTCAAGGAATGGCAAAAACTGCATCGGTGTCTTAGGCATTACGTTTTTTGTACTGCGGCATTGACGGAAATGACCAGTGAGTCACTTGACATTTACCTTCCGACATCGTAATCGTGGGGATGAGGTGCGCTTTCATCGTCGGAAAACTCATCCGGGCCTCCGGTAACGCCAACTCCAGGGACCACTCCATTCGGCTGGTTCTTTGACATGGCGACTTGGCAACAGGCCTGTCAACATTTCATACAATTTTTTAACTTTTAACGCGCAATCAATCTCTTTAAGCAAGTATATATTTTTCAATGGGAATCGAACATTTGCTCACGTAACGACGTTGCGATCTCGTTTTATATAACGAAGACTGTGAGAACTCGGGGAACGCATCGTCAACGTCCAATTACGAGCATCAGCTACTTTTCTCTTTTCCCGTTATAAAAAGCCAACGATTATTATGAATCATTATTGAGCTCGCGTGGATGCAATTTGCGCCTCGCAAAATATTCCTCGTTGCCCAACAATCTTCGCGCCGCTACTCCCGCGTATCAGTTTTCCGCGTCTCGTAAAGTGCGCAACGCACCGCATGCATCATCATCTGCTTAGTATAAAATTAATTTAAATGTACTTTTCGCCCCTTATACATATCCGGGGCAAAACTTTTTTTGGCCTTTTTTCGGCCTTCGTTGCATCAAACGTCGTATACAACACGGAGAAAACGTCAATGCCGTTTACTTCCTAGTTGCACACTATTTATAATATTGACCTACAAAGACGCTTTTAGGCTACTGACTCTTTTCGAATAATTCCGACATAAAAGAATCGTTACAGCCGCTGATTGAGCAACGGAACCCCTTTTTTCCGTAGGAAAAGCGAGAAGACGCGGCAAGACTTCTTTCCCCCGATGCGCGCAATCGTATTTCCGACATGCAAATCCGTGTCCGCGCAGTCGGCGCAAATCTTGCATTGAAATCTTTGCCACGGCGGTGGGAAGTTGTTGCGCCGCTGATAATTGCTTTAAAAAATCATTTATCGCGTTTTCACTTTCAGGGGATATCGAACTTGACGAATGCAAAGCGAGCGATGCGCCCCCCGAGATTCATTGTTCATTGTCCCGGCGAGACAATTTTCCGCATTTGAATGTATAAATAGCCATTGAAGATGTAGAAAGTTGAATTAAAAAACCGCGCGATTTTCGCTCGAAACAATGCGGCCTTCGGCGAGACGGAACGAGGAGAACGCAATAAAAATTGCTCGGGATTGCGAGTCTAAATTTCATCAGCGAGCGATGGAATAGAAGAGAAAGTCGGCGACGCGCGCAGAGATTAATCAAGTCCGCGTTCATCAATTCGGTTTCGAGCGATCCGCTGTATTTCTTCTTTTCTTCGGGTATGCGCGCAGCATGCAAGGGGCGTATTTTTCCCCTCGGGATCCGGGCTTTCTGGTTCCTGAACTCTGAAAGTGAAAGGAACGCGTGTCACAGCCAGATAACGTAGCAAGGTCGTCCGCTGCAAACGGACGTGCCGGTTGCCGCCCTCGCCGTTCGTTTTCTCATTCTTTTCTTTTTCATATCAGTCTCATTCTCACAGATTGCGTCCTTTGTCCTCTGCTCCGTTATTCCGGAAAAAAAGCGCCACCGGAGAAAATTCTTTGCGAAATTCGATTGAGGGTGCCTCAATTCCTCAATTTTCCGCTTCGAGTGCTCATGAGCACTTGAAGCGGCAAATTTGTTGGGCGTAAATAATCAAAGATTACGATTAAATCAATGGATTCGCCGAGAAGCCTCGAGCGTTTAAATGCTGAAAGACGAGGAATGCAAAACCGCTTTGAATCGTCGTCCGTGGCTTCGTGTCGCCTTGTCCTGAGCCACTGTCCTCCCGGTGTGACGTCTTTGGCACTTTTTTTTGCTTTTACAGTCGTACAGTAACTTCTCGGGGTTCGTTAATTTTTCGTACATTTTCGTTGCTTTCGGGACGCAAAGTCTTTTTCGCGAGTTTATTGTTGAAACCGCTGCTTCGAGTGCAGGATCGTACCTTGCACAAGATCCTGTTTGTTCCTTGACAGTTTATGAGCAAAAATGAGCACTCCGAAGAGCGCAGTGAGATTTTCTTCGAGTTCGAGACATGCATTTTATTGCGGCACGCGCGGCTCGCGAAAAATCCCAAGGAACAAAGTCGCTACAAAGTCGGTTGATGGGTCTTCGCAAATGTCGCGTAAATCAATTTCTTTAGCGAGAAAGTGGAATGCGGATGCGACATTTTACGGTGAAATTGACGGTTGAATGGATTAGGTATATTTCAAGTAATTTAACGTTAAAGATCATATTCGATGTATAATTTGCAACGTCAATTCATGCGGGCAGGGCCACTTTCTAGACGCATCAAATTATGAATTGCAAAAAAGTTGTGGATCGTTGAAAAAATACAAAGCAAAAAATCATCGAAAAAGCCAGCGTGCTTATGAATAATTTTATTATGAATAAAACTTGGGTCTTTTTCGAACGCTGCAAGTATTTAATCTTATTTATAGCAACGTTTCGAGACGTGTCTTTTGTCTTCGGGCCATATAAAACATTTTTAATTGTTTTCATGTCATTGCACCGCTTATTTTCAAGGAATCGACTCGACATTTGTCCGCGTCTCGTTCTATTTAGGCGTCGATTTTCAATTTCGATAATCATCGAGAAGATTAGATACGACCCACATCCGGTAAGTGTACTTTTTTTTTTTTCAATATTTATCTCTTTTGTTTCTGTTTGCCAGATCAATTTCTTCCGTGAAAAGCGTATTCTACAGCGTCGTAAAAGTTTGAAAATCTTGTCGAAAACGAGCTCTCGAGGTAGCGCATTCTTCGCGAAAAAAAGGCACTTTGGAAGAAATCCGGGGAAAGGAACGACCTTGCAATTTCATCTTATGGTCATGCTCCTAGTGATTAATTAACGTTGGAAAATATCGCAATCTATGAGTGTCATCCGCATTCCTCGAAGAAGTAATTGGGCCGACATTCCGGATGATTCGAAGATGTTGGCGGGTTTTTTTCCAAATTTTGAAATGGCATGTACTTGAAAAGCCGCTCAAGCGTATGCTTGTTTCTTATCTTCGTCTCTCTTTCTCTCTTCGAATTCGTTCCATCTCGTTCATTTGTCAAGGTCCGCGCCTTACTATTACTTTCTTCCTCCCGGCGCGTTTCGTATCTTCATTTATTTACGCGCGTACGCGAATAACATCAACCAATATTTGCATACTTATTTATGCGATTCATCAACTCCCGTAAAAGACCATTATAACTCGCGTATTTGAATTCCGACTCGTTCTACGCGCTTGTTTGCCGTCGAATTTTCGTTTGCGTAAAGCGCGTGCCATCGGGCGCTATATTTTTCTCCGACAATTCGAAAGGCCGATAAAATGTTTCAAATATGAAAGAAACTCTCTCGTTTTTACGGCCGATTTACGACAAACGTTTGTGATCACTTCATCACTCGGCAATGCTTTTTTAACATGTGCGAAAATGCGTTGTTATAAAGCGGTTTCACGACGGAATTACAGGCCCATTATAATGGCGCAGTAGTTACGAAAATGAAATATTTCCGGGGTCGAGGCATTTACGTGGCCCGTACGGGCATTTTTCAGCGACCGTTTAATTCCATCGATAATATACTTTGGTAGGCAAAATGAATTATAGTTCCGAGCGAGGCCTCTCGGGTGGTTCTCAAACGACCTCGTCTACGAGAACTTTCACAAGTTCATTCAGCGACGACTACTGAGCAAGGAAACATGAACATCAAAGCGTTCCCATTACATTCGCGAGGAGAGAAATGGTAGCAAGTATGACACAGATAGAAAAATGCTCGAACGCGAATGCTCGAAGGAATGTCGATTATTATTGGGGGAAAAAAACGTTACGATCGGAAATATCCTTTCCCCGATTCGTACATTTTTATGACCGCGATTTCATTCGCGGTTGGGGAAAAAACTGTAACGTCTAATAATGTGTAACGAAGAAAATGTAATAGTAATTACGAAGGAAATAACAATGAAAAATGTTTTCTTTCTGCTGTTGGTACATATTTGAAAAGTAGGACGTTTTCTATTAGCATTTTCAGAAAATCGATTATTACAAACAATGCGTTATTGGTATAAGAATAATATTAAAAAAATTCAAAAGCAGCGGCTCGCGAATGTTAAATTGTCAGCGTGAACAGAATCGCTTTCGGTTAGTATTTCGAAGCATTCGAACTATTCAAAGGGACTCTCGCTTTTTTGTGGAACAAAGTCTTGACGAAATCACGGATTCTTGTAGGACGTGTCGCGGACCTGTCCCTTTACATCATATCGATTCCCTTTCACATTTTCGATGCCTCGATACATAAAACTTGACGAACGCGGCGCCGATTTTTTTCAAAGGAAAAAATAAGTTCGCGGGTCAATAATTAACGAGACGCCCGCGGGTCTCATTCCCTATTATTACGTGATATAAGATATAAGAATATAAGAAACGCGTCAACATACGCGTCTAATGAACGTCGCTCCGCTTCTTTTCACTTTCCTTTTTCTCACACTGTTCACTCATAACGAACTTGGGCGTCTAATGTAACGGTGAAATGAACGGTGATCGCGTATCCCTCATACATATTAATCAAACTTGCATGTTTTCTTATCCCCATTCCCATTTCCCAGCGAAGACTAAAGCAAATAGCCCGTTTTGAGATGACTTTCAAAAGGTCCCGAAAGGCGACCCACGTCGGACATTCAACCCTAAACCCCGAACGTTTCCCTACATTTTTCAGCCGCAGAGAAAACAAGAACCAACTCAAGCCAGCGCGCCGCAGAAGAACTTTCGTAATTGCGATCCGATCTTTCGCAACGTCGAGAGCGATAGTTTCCAGCTGCCGCGAGAGAACCGCGGGCACGAACGCGGGACAAACTCACCAGCTGTTTGACAGTTGTCAACGCGAGTCCAGGATGCCAAAGCCCAGTCCCTCGGGCAATCCACCGTTACCGGAAGCTCAGGATACCATTTCGCCGCGGCATTGGTACCGGGCCAACTTTGGCCCCTTTGCACAAAATTGTCACGTAAACGGTGTTGATCGCGTCGATCACCGACTAAATCCTCTCGAAGCAGCTGAGTTTCTGAACAGCAGCGCACACGCTAAACCGGCCGAACACTCGGCTAGGTGAAAGCCGAGGAGACTGGCCAGCCATCCGATCCGCAGGAGCGGACCGGAGCAACGTAAGAACGCAACCCCCTCCGTTCACCTTCGAGTATTCGTTACTTTCACGAGAGCATAACTGAACCAAGTGGAAGCGAGTCGGATTGTATGTGCTACAGGCTATGCTTCGCGATCTAACGAGGCGGTTATGATACGTTCAAGTTACACGCGCTCCTTGCTGGAACTGCCTGAAAGCCGAGGGTCTTCTTCTTCTCCGTCTTTTTAGGCCCGTTTTTCGCCCCAAGATGAAGATGCATATCGAGATGCAACGTTTTCCGAAAAATATTAGCGTTTTTTCATTTGAAAACAATTGTTTGTCTCATTGAAAATTAATTCAGATTTTTTTTTAACCAACCTTGACAAACATTTTTGCATTCAATGTTTTAAATTTCAATTTAAATAAATATTTTCATTGCTGTTACATAATACTTGATATATTATAACATTTAAACAAAACGTTACAGTTGATTTTTGTGATCTATACTTTTTATAAGTTTCCACTTTTTTCGTGTAAAACGAACACTCGTTTATGCTATCATTATTTTATAACCAGAAAAAAATATTACTTAAGCAAAGTTAAGATTCAAAGAACTCATTTAGAAATATGAAAAAGTAATGGCGAGTCAAAATTTCTCAAGTGGTCCATAAATTTTTCGACTTGAACGGAATGTGAAACCAAGTATTGATTTTGATAGTACTTGCATAATAATTTCCTTAAAGAGTTTTGCGAAATTTCGATTTTTAGGCACTGTTTTGATTAAAAAAATTGATATCTTACGATGTAGACTCGAAATTCGACTCGAATTCGTGGAAAGCTTCGAGCTATCGCGTGATGAATTTTAATTTGTTTTCTAAACATATTTATAAACAATTGAACAATTCAAGTCCATCTCTCCCTCGATTTTCAAAGTTTTTTTTTTTACTTAATTTTGTAATACATTTCACGATGCAATGAAAAAAATTTTGGGCTTTCCGTTGTTCGTAGAAATAGCAGCGATTTTTCTTGGAGTCGCGAGCGCACAAGCGCTCGCGGTGCGCGGGTCAGATGAAACTGACAACCCTATTAAAACTGGCAGTATAAGGCCAATTTTAAAAGTAAAGTGGCCACAATCGTGATATTTCATTGGCATACGTTTGATTGAACAAAGTTCCGTTGAAAGGAATTTTAGTGACTATTTCACAGTCGTAACATTTATTCACAGATTGAAATTTAAAAAAAATACAAACAAGCGACAAAAAGAATGTATGAAATGTAAAAATTCCACTCGGCTCTTATGTGAAAGTCTTCTTTGTGATGAACCATATTTGCAAAATTGAATTAATTTATATATTGCGACCCAGCAGCACCGTCAGAGAAATCGAATTTTTTCTCAACGTTTTCAGATCGCCGTAATGCGCAAAAAATTTCAAATTGAACAAAGTAACTGCATCAGCATTATCGTGTGTTAAATTACATCATTTTTTGTAGCGAATAACGTAAGGATGTAAAGTCGCTCGAGCGTGTTTAAAAGATACTGTAAATGTACAGCATTTTGAACTTGGAAGCTAGGTGAAATTTTTCGAGAACTCTGAGGCAATATCAAATTCTCCATCCGTAACATCTTTTTTTTCTTACCGAATGCTGTAAAATATTTTCTATGGATCAGAAAGCTATAACCAACAATATTTGTTAATTATACAAATTTTTTTTGTTGCTCGTTTGTATTCTTTTTAGATGTCAATATGTAAATAAATCTTACGACTGTAAATGATAATGAAATGATGATGTTCTGCATAGTCACTCAAATTTCTTTCAACAGAACTTTCTTCAATGGTTCACTTGTCACTACTATTTCTACAAATAACACGGGCCCAAAATTGCTACAGCATCGTAAAAGTGTATTGAAAACTCCAAAAATCGAGGGAGAAATGGACTAATTCTCCAATTATTTATAAACATTGAATGTTTTTGTGCTCGAATATGTTTATATCTCGAGTCTTTACATCAATAATATTGCGTTCGTGAGATATTAATTTTTTATCAGAACAGTGCCTCGAAATTCGAATGTTTATAACTAATTAACAAATCGAAATGTCGCAAAACTGTTTTAGGGAATTATTGCGTAGGATATAAAACTATCAAAATCAATACTTATTTTCAAATTCCGTTCAAGTCGAAAAATCCGTGGGCCACTTGAGCAATTTTGACTCTGTTGTAATTTTTATACATAGGATTTTCTCGAGAATTTGTCGGATCATTCAAATTATATGTGCAACTGAAGTCGTGAAATCTCAATTTTATTTTTTGAATAATAGAACTTTTGGGAAGTCTTGAAGAAAAGAAAGACGAAGAAGCTAATATTTTGTCTCCCCTGTATAGACGAGTACCTGAGCGTTGAAACGTGCGGAAGAATCCAAGTGTGAGCAATTGTTTTTTTCTTACCGGAAGACACGCGTCACATCCGACGTTTCCTGTTACAATACAATGTTCCAACATAATGATTTGCGCTCTTTCCATTTAGAGATTTGGAAAAGTTTTTAATTCGTTTTGAAAACAGGAGGATACTTTTTTCCGACGAAGATCTTGTTTTGCAATGCAAACTATTTTCTTGGCTCTATCTGGTAATCTGATAACGAGTTAAATTTGTTCTATGATTTAATGAGACCTGCGAAAAACTCTAATCAGATTCTGATACCATCTATGATGACCGAGCCGCATTTTACGCTAAATAGTCCCGATAATTAGTTGGCGTAAGTGACGAATTTTTCAGGCGCAAAACTCGATACTTATAGCGAAAGCTCATTTAGATCATTCTTTGCGGCCAAGAGTATTCCGTAAGTTGGGGATTTGAATCGATTATTTCAAGATTATAAGTCATTCGTCGCGTAAAAAAATTTCGATCGCAATGTTTTTGTTCAAAATTTGTAATAGGGTGGGAAAAAATGCTTTAATTTCTTTTTCTAACAATTTCTAACAATTTAGAAAAAACACATTCTTCCCATAAATAACCAGAACTTGTATATTTGGAGTATCAAGCTTCTTTAGCTTTTTTTTTACATCTCAGATGAAGGGCTAAAAATCGAATTATAGTTTAAATAGTTTGCTATTTTTTAGCAAACTAACGACAATACGATGCTTACAAATCATTTTTTTAAATATATATATTTTAAAAATAGGCCAAACAGCCAAGGGCGCGCTCTCATGGCGAGGTACATGGAAATTGTCCATTTTTCCAAATAAACCGTGAATGATTGGCTGCAATTGTACAAGTACCGTGTAGCATTCCGGTGGTGTTAACGGATACTTAAATATTGCGTCAAGTTATTTTAGCGCAAATTTCTTGCAAACATGTATTCTATATTTTCTGTGACATCTTACATACCTTCGTGAATTTACTTCTATCGTATTAATGCTTCAACCGTATTTTCAACATTTGATCGAAAATTTCACAGTACTCATGTATCAAGTCTATCGCTAATTATTTTTCCTTTCTTCAAGTTCAAAATCCGTTTTTCTTTGTAGCTATGGTTAATAAGAAAAGGACGCGCCACGCACAATGCGTGAGCGAGGACTTTTCTGTCCACATCTTTTCTGTCCGGTTTAGTTTTTTGGGTACTCCGTCGCATAAGCGGTGGAGATCTTTTAAATTATTTACCTAATCGCGCTATCCTTTGAAGAGGCTTTTGCTTGGACTCTTAAAATTTGCATTCATGCCTTAAAATGCAAAAGAATTTTGGACAATTCAAATAAAACAATTTTCACTTCACCGCGTAAAATTTCATTTTTTTTGGCGCTTAGCCGATTTAGATTTTTAGCCCCTCAAATAATGATGCACATACGTTTCACAGTTATTGATACAAATTGCCAACTGGAAACAGCGAAAAAAAGTCAAATTGATTTCGAGTTACATGTTTGGAAACATTCAATATTCACGCAGTTCAAGTTCAATTTTTCCACCGCAAAATTTGTTTAAATTTACCAATCATCATTTTAAAATTTGCATTAATTATATGTCCGTTCATTGAAGAACGATACAGCAATAAATTGGCAATTAATTTGTCAAAAGACAGAACCTATTTTTATCATTATTATTCATACATTGAGTTGACTTATTCATATGTATATTATTTTGTAAGCTTACAAAAACAAAAAATCTCCTTACTTCAAGTCAAATTTTTCATTATTCTGAATTTGTTATATAAAAACTCTACCAAGCAAAAAATTGCAGTGCCATTTGAAATAACGAAATAAATGGGTTCATTCAATTCCACCATTCATCGCGAATACTAGATTAATACTCAATATTATCAAAAAAAATCTTAAAAAATCATATCACTGTCGATCTTTTGACAAATTCAACGACTCCTCGCCTTCTGAAACCGGCTGCTGGTGCTGCTGCTGTTTCTTCCCGTGTCCCGCCGTCATGTCAATGACCCCGCCGCCAAAACTGCCTCCCGTGCTCGGCAAGTCTTCCTTCCCCGAAAAATTTGCTACTTCCGGAGTAGCGATTTTCTTGCTGCGCTCGCTGGAAAAGTCCTCCGACATGGGCGTCATGGTCATGTTTTTGTAGTGTTCCTGAGACGGCGATAACGAGGAACTCGGAGCTTTGAACGCGTTCTGAAGCATCTCGATCGAAGAATATTCCCCGGAACCGGAGCGTCTTTCGCCGCCGTCCGAAGACACGTCGGTCGAACTTTTTCCCAAAGGACCAAATAAATTCGCAATGTTTCTGACGTAAGCCGAGATGTGCTGCGAGAGATGATCCGTCATCGGGAAATCGACCCCGGAACGTTTCGAGTAATCGCTCGTGGGGTACTCGTAGTCGGACTTGGAATTCTTTAGCGAGACTGTCAAATCGCCCGCGCGGAACGACGAAATCGGCTCGTTTCCCATGAGATGCGATTGCTGTTTCGTCGTCGACGCTCCAGAGTCCGAGCTCGAATGGTCTTTGATTTGCTGCTGCTGTTGCTGCTGACTGTACTGCTTCGACATCGGGGAAACGTTGTCGGACTTGTAATTCACCGGCGTGATAAAAACGTTCCCTGGAGTATTCAAGTTGCTGTGCTGGAGCAGGGACTCGGAGACAAGGGGGAACTTGATGGGAAGAAAAGCGTCGCCCGAACTGTCCTCGGATCCCGGGCAAATCATCTCGCGAATGAGGTCCCAGTAGGAGCAGCTCGATCGATTTCGTCCTGGCAGCTTCGACGCCAAAGAGCTCTGTTGATGAATTTTACAGAATAAATGTCAGCCTCTTTTTTACAGTGGGAGACTTTGTTGAACTCACTTTCAGCCTGTCGAGATAAGTCGTGTTGCCGGTCAGAGTCGCCATGAAATCGATTCCCCCTTCGAGTTTGTAATACTCTATGCATTTTTTCTAGAATAAAAAAAATAATGTTTCATTGCGTTTTTTCTTCTTCTCTTGGGAGTCGCCTCACTATTTCCTCCAGAGCATCTTGGGAAATGAATTGATCTTGCGTTAAAGTGAAACTGAGCAGCATCGGACGAGGGTACTCGTGAGGTCGATTTTCGGGTGGCGGCATTGACCAGAATATGTTAAAGTTTGCTTCGTAGCAGTTACCATCCGTGTTGTACGGAGCTAAAGACAATAAAGACAATAATTCAACATTGAATTAGTGGCATTAATATTTTGGTTTGGAAGATGTGTCTTTGAAAACTCCTACAGCATATCAAACCGACGCAGGGCGTATATCCGTTGTCGCTGTGTCCTTTCATCTTTATCTGATAATCCAATTGTGCATCGACATCACGCAGAGACGGGGAAGCATGGGACCGCGGATGCGAGTGGTACCAGCCAACCAAGGTCATTCTCTTCCACTCCATAACCCGGGCGATTTCCGCCTCAACTGTGGCCGCTGCTGATTTGTCTTTGCCGGCGTATCGGCAAGGAAAAGCACCGAGTATTGTCAGATCTAAATAAAGAATATTCAAGAATTATCGGAATTCTTCGAAAAATGTCATGTTCTTAAATCACGCGAATTCAATTTACTATGAGCATTTATGTCCCAATGGCCTCCCAAATAGCCGCAAACTTCTTTGTCCGTGAGATGACAATGAAGATCGACGAGAAGCGCCGCTGTAGAAGTAATGGTGACCAAGAATGGTTGAATTTTTCCTAGGGTACTGAACGACGTGAGTTCAACCATGGTGCTCATATCCCTGCAATACAATTTTTATGAAAATCCTTGAATATTAGAGGAGTATTTTCATTATTGGTATTCTTGCATGGCTTGACTCCGGATCCCAAGATTGGCATGTTTTACAGGAACTCGTAAAACCGGCTGGTAGGTCATCTGAGATTTTTCTCGAGTCTCCTCCGTCGTTTCGGAAACAATTTCCATCGCCGCTTCCTTTGTCATTTTAGAAAACTGAAAAGTATTATTGATTATTTCAATGTTTAATCCTTTTTCGAATAATAAGCTAATTGAAGAATTTCATTTAAAGAATTCGAAATATTCAGCTACGATTGATTTGCAAAAAATTCAAAAGTTTGTAAATAAAATGAAAGATGCTGCTGTTACTTTTTTCAAGTATTTTGTTTGTTATACTATTGTATGTAATCACAAGATGATATTCGAGCACATAACGAGGACGAAAAAATTACGAGTAACTGAGATTGCAGTTTTTGTTTACACCAACGTAGCTTGAAACGCTTGAAACCTACGCGGAGAAAAAATCAGTGTCAGACACCACCACCACCACCACACACTGAGTCGTGCCCGTCGTCGTGCCAGAGAGAGACAAAAATCGCGCAGCAGTCAGTAGTGTTCGTTTTTCTCACGAGGTGTCTCGTCATTTTTCTCTGGCCGTGTAGGCGCATGAGAGTGCGACACACACAACACGAATCTCTCTCTCTCTCTCTCTCTCTCTGACCGCGCAGCTACGAATAGCGTGGCGGTCGCGAGAGGAAAATGCACGGGGACACACATGCACACCTTTGCATACACGATACTTCGAGAATACGCTCTCTCGCTTACGCTGAACTACGAGTGTGCGCATAAAGTAAACAGATCATTTTATTGAAAAATTGCACGTTCAAAAATTGCGCATCGTGAACATTCAGATCATCAGACAAGTTGTGAAATATTGTCAAATAAAACGAAAGAAAATTACGAAATAAAACCCTTTAGTTTTTATTTCCATTTTTCTAGAAACTCCTTGATGGCGCCACTACGCGCAAATTCGAATACCACACGAAAAAATGCAAGCGCTGGATGGACATAATTTTTATGATAAAACCAATGGAATGATTTGATCAAACATTTTGCAAAGTAAAGACTTCCGTGTTATTGTTGTTGTCGTATCGCAAATTTGGGCAACAACTATAAAATACATTATACCCATGGAAAGGCACTTTAAGCCGTGAGTCACGGCACCACAGCAGACAACACTTAGCAGCGCAGCGCAGGCAGACAAGCAGGGGATACTGCTTATTCGCCATTGGTTCGCGGCGCAATGTTCGGTCAATCCGCAATCGCTTCGCTCCCCTAGCCCTACAGTCGGCGACTGAGTGCCAGTCGCTCCGTAAAAGAGCGAGACGTAGGATCGTGCACGAGAATTGACGAAAATCACCGTACCGTGCTTGCTTCAGTTCGTAGTTCGTCTCTTTTACAGCCTTTACGCTTTCTCGCGCATTGCAAGCTCTAAAATCACAGAGAAGAACAAGTCTAAGCTCGTGTGTTTTTCGTAAACGCGAGGCGCGCGGTCGTGATCATCCTTCTTATTTTAGCCACCTTCCCCCGGAGGGCTTGGCGAATTCAATAATGAGGGACATGGCGGGCAAGATTTCCGAATTGAAGTTCGAAGCACCCCTAGCGCGCTTCGAAGACGAAGACACGGCCAGCATTAAAAACATGAATCTACTGACAGGTGCGACGTCTTTCGAAGCATTGCAATATATGCAATAGTGTTGTGTGTTAGTGTGCACATGTTTTTTTTTAAATATATATATATTTTGTGTTTACTTTTGCTTACGAAAGTAGAAAAAAAAAGTTATCGCATCTTCGGCAACGGTTCGCATTTCACACGCGTTGGTTCGTAATTTTGTTGTTTGATCAATATACAAATCGATGGACGAGGAGACCGGAATAAAGAATATTTTTTGAGAATAAAACCTTTTAAACCACAAATAATAATAAAAGGTATCTTACAATAACAATGCCATTTTTATCCTTCAAGATTATCGAAAAAATGCCATTTCTACGATGTAATCGATATAATTTGTCAAAATTTTGAATTTTTGTATTTTTGAAAATAAAACCCCTACGTGTCGGCTTATTTTACGTATGTATGAAACCTATGAAACATTTTCGAAAGCAGTGAAAAAATGTCCACTTGGACGAACGATTTTTAACTTTTTTCCAATAGAATTTACCCCAAAGTTGATAAAAAATATCAATTACGATTAAATATCGTATATTCGAGAAGAACATTTGCCAAGAAATAGGTTTGGCATGTACAAAGAGCCACGAATCAGCTAAGACGAATGTCGGAGAAAGGAGCGTGTGATTTTGACTCTTCTCAGGTGTTTTTCAGGCGTCTCGAAATTTACGACACTTTCTTACGGTTAAATATGCCAATTGTTTGTACCTTTAAGTCATGACAATTGAAATTATTTAAAGAGAAACAATAACGGCTCCAGATAGAAACAGTTTTATAATAAAAAATACGTTCCTATATATATAGTTCTGAAATTGTTCCGATTGTCTACACTCGCAATGAATTAAGTATTTATTGTAATAAAAATCGGTTCACTGGAGGAAATTTATTAGATTCCTTTGCCTGTCTCGTAGATAAAGTCTGCTATCTTGTGACCGCGGTAATATTAGTGGTTGATTATTACACTTCGTTATTGATCGAATGTTTCTACAGAAATAGACGAAATATAAAAGAGCGATAACAATTTCACTCTTCTAAAAAGATAACTTGAAAAAGTTGGAAAATTTGTGAAGAAATGTCGAGGGCTCAAAGAAACACGGCCTTGCATGTTTGTAGAATAACAAACCTTGGGCAAAAAAAAGGATAAATCATTAGTTAAAAGAAGAGGTCATTTTCCCGGTAGATATCTAAATGAGAAAAAGAAAACGAAGAACTCGCGCACCGGCATTGCAACAAATTATTAATGTTCCCGAACTCGATAATTTTCAATTGATAGTTGGATAAATCAATACGAAATGAATGAATCTTCCTTTGGAAGACACGCGTTTGCAGTGTTATCATTTTATCAAAACGGAATGAAGAAATGACAAAATAAACCAAGTGTCACAAGAAAATTGATAATTCCAATCAAGTCACTCGTGACTTAATCGAATAAAATGTGAAAACCTGAATCATACACGTCCTCTTACTAAAGAAATCTATAAATACCGGGACTATGAAGATAATATCTCGGGTCTAACGTCCTTATTGATTCGATGATGGCAATTCGGATGGAGAAAATTGATGTAACGAAGCTCAAAGTGCAAGATACAAGTCACCCGGAGCGTATAATTTTGAAATGAAATGATATCAGTTTTGTACCAATTACTCCTTTCGTAACTACACGCCGGGGATAGCACGCTGGCATAAATGCGCTACGATTTCTGATCCAACGAGCGTCTTACGAGAAATTACTTTCATAAACATGAAACTTTTCTTTGCAATGAAATCATTTACCGCTACAAAAGTCTAGCTTAATATCACGTAATTCGCTTCTCAATATTCCCGTTTCTGCGACAGAAACGGGAATGATATCCAAATTAAATGAGAATGCAGAAAACTGCGCCGAAGATTCTGTAACGTTTGACTAATTGAGTGATGAAAGCACGAAAGTATAGCCGGTATAACAAGCGCGTTACACTTTTTCCCGTTGGGATAAATTAATTTTACTGGCACACGTACTTATATCAGATCGCTTAATGTGCGGTTGGTAAGTACGGTTGTTGATGGATGGGCTGATTAGCTGCTTCCGTTAAGTTACGTCGGCTCGAAATATGCTGTCCCGTAAAAGGAATGAGTACTTGAACCGTACGCATTGTTACAAGCGAACGAAAGACAATGTGTTTGTGAAAATCGTGCGAATGCCATGAGAAATAAGATATTTGCAGCGAATTTGTTTCTCATTTGGGGATGTTGATCTTTTCGGAATGTAGAACAATTCATGGACGCTAATCTGGAAGCCAGTTTCGAGGAAAATTGCAACTTCAACGAACATGGCAAAGGCGACGATAATGGGACCGACATGTTACAAGAAGGCACTTTCAGCCCATTTAGTGGGAGCCTGGAGGACCTGGTCAACACTTTCGACGAGAAAATTACATCCTGCTTTAGGGATTATGGCACTGACGTGGAATCTCTTGCTCCGGTACAAGTTCGCACTCAAGAAGAAATCATGAACGAATGCCAGTGAGTACATTTTCATTTTCAGGCGCCATTTTTTTCCATTTCCTGATCATGCTTTTGGAGTTCCGTTTTTATTTCGCTGTTTTATTATTCTCTTCTTTGGTTTTGGTATTAAAACTTTTTTAAGATTCTCAAAAAATTATCCTATAAATGGGCAAGATTGAGTAGTAACTTGTCTTTCGAGTCAACTTGATTACTGATTAGAAGTTAACTTCTAGCTTGGCTGAATTAGAAAATTCAGTAACTTATTTCAACTTATTGATCATTAACAAAAATTGAGCTCTGTATATGTACCATTCTTGATTCTAATTGATGTATCGACTGTCGTTACTATTGAAAAGAAAATTAGTGAGATCGGATCGGAAAATGGCCAAGTTTCTTCTGAAGCAGGAAAAATCTTCATTTCAATCACAAATTATGTTGACGAAAAAAAAAAACTCAATATACATTATTTCAACTTCCAAATGCAACCAAACCAAATTTTTGAAAATTTTTTAAATTTAACTTTAAATTGAAAAAAAAAATTAATAACTTGGAACCTGATTTAGTTTATTTCTTGGAAAGTTATCCATGCGAGGTGCTACCTTTTATACTCAGTTGGTATCGCTAGTTTTATTCGGGGTTGTTGTACGTACAATCTGAAAAAGTCAAGGAAAAGTCGGGAATTTTTTTATTCCTAATATGTTACCAAAAAATCCCAAAAATTACGAATAATTACGATGTATTACAAAAAACTATTCTCTCAAATCACAAACAAGTACGGGCAATTACAAAAAAATTTTAATATTGCAGAGAAATATAATTCATGTCCAAAAACTTGGAAATTTCTCAAGTAACTATACAAAAAATACGAAGAGTAGATATAAAAAGATACAAAAAATTTATCCGAGTTTTCGTATTCTTTGTAATTTAACAAAGTTGTTCGTAATATTTTATAATATTCCATCATATTGCTTATCAATGTTTTGTAATGTTCTGTATAGCAATTATTGTATTTTTAAGTGATTTTGCTTAATTTCTTGCATTTTTCTATATATTATATTATATGTCGTTTCAATATTGTCATGCTGTTCATTAAAATATTGTAAAAAAATGTAACTCGTTCCGCTTGTCTACAGAAAATTACAAGAAAACAAAAATACTAAACATTACAGAGGAATACAATTTTTTCACCAAAAATCATGAAATTCTACAGATTACTTACGAAAAAGTTTTTCGTAATTTTATTTATGCTCTTGCAAGTTTTCATAGTTTCTTGTATTTAAAGTGATTTTCCGAAATTGATGCAATTTTATCTGAAATCAGTTTTTGACTTTCCAATGTAACACAAAAATCATTTGTAATTAATAAATTTGCTTCAATATTGAGAAGAATTGAATTCGTCATTATGTAACAAAGTCCGCGATTAGTGTTTGCAGTCGGGAAAAAAGAAGCTAAAAAATAACAGTTACGACTGTTGGATTTATATTCTCGCAAATAAAAAAAGAGAAGGGAAACAAATGCTATCATGCATTTTAATATTACCGAACGAATCGATATTTTCGTTACGACGTTTTTATTATTGCAAAATTCTCAGCACTCGAGATGAAACGAATGTTCCAAAGCAGTTATTATAAT
Organism: Zelostemma sp. ZL-2020; assembly: GCA_022816865.1. NCBI lineage: Eukaryota > Metazoa > Arthropoda > Insecta > Hymenoptera > Platygastridae > Zelostemma > Zelostemma sp. ZL-2020. The sequence goes on along the minus strand of JABFQM010000164.1, from coordinate 9,722 downwards.
GTTCTAGCCTGGATGTTTTTCCAAAACATATTTATGCGTTTCCAGCAAAACTTTTAATCGCGAATTTGCGATTATTTTGATAGGAACGCTAGCGTCATAAGCTCGGAACAATAGCCAGCACTCCAATGATTATAGCCGTTATTTCTCTCGTAAAATTTTCCTGAATGATTTGCGGAAGAGCAGAGCCGAGAATGAAAAACAAAACAAAACAAACGTCACGAAAGGATGGTTTTTCGTGCCAATGAGATACATGTAGCAAGAATTTCGGTAAAACAATCGTAACTTTGGACTCTCCCATCAGTTCCATCGACAATCCATCTTGGAATCATTGACATTTTTCCTTGTTTATCGTAGAAAATAAAAATTGATCTAGTTTCTCCTGCGCCAATGCCTTTGAATAATATTGTCCCTGAGATGAGATATAAAACGCAATGTGGGTCGTCAAGGTTGATGACAACTTTATACGGCCCTAGAAAGCAATAAAAGATGAAGCGCATCAATCTTTCGCATTTAAAAAACGTGTCTCAAATTCAAATAAAACCTGCAATAAATATCAAATAATAATGACACGCGAATGAAATAAACGATAGCAATGTTTTTTTTCTTTTGCAAATGAACGTCAGATAGTGTTATTGAAAGTTGATTGGATTTGAAACCGCGGTATCGTGGAATCGGCCTGATTAACATAATAATATAATGAGTTGTATGCGTGAGAATATTGGCAGCACATTTTTCCGTATTGATTTCTGGCGTATAAAAAAGCGACTCCTCATAACTACAGCTCTCTACACGCGCTATAGCTTTGCGGCGACGGCGGCGGCGGCGGCGGCGGCGGCGGCGGCTCGGTGCAGCTTTCTCTCGAGCCTCGAGTCATATAAGGGGATTCTCGGGATTAATTTACGCAATGTCGCTCGGATCGGTCGGACTGGGTACGAAAATGTTCACCGGGCATTTTTAAACCCACGAAGAGAGTCCATTCTTGCACGTGACAATGCAGAAAAACTCGTCCCACGAGTCCGCAGTCGCTCGCGATCGACGATCGACCAAATCTGTCGACTCCGGGAAAACTTGCCTTCTACTTTTTAATAATAAATAAATAAATTATTGTCAACCAAGTTTTTGAACAACGAAATTTTTACCAAGTATGGCATCGATATCAACGCGAAATCCAACTTTCACGCGCGAGAAATCTTTCCATGCCCAATATGTGGGAATCCTTGTATTGAAAAAAGTCGAAACCTTTGCGAAATTTACGATGTCATTATATTCGAAAATGTCTCGGAAATGTCGCGGAAATGTCCGCTTGGCCTTCAAAGAACCTCTGCCAAAGTCGACATGAATTTCCGTAATTTTGTGTAGTTGTCCGAAACGAAAGAGAAATTGCCTCTGTTGTGACGAAAAGCAAAGACGAACGCAAGTACTTTGATGCGAAAGTACTTTCGTCGATAGAGGCGTATAAACCGACCCACAGGTGAATTTTAACGAGCCCGTCATTATATTACAGTTGCAAGCGCATATACGCGAGTCTCCGCGGCCGCAATTATTACGCTCGATGCACGCGTTCGTAACGCATTGTATGCTTTTAAAGGCACGTCATTTTATTTATCGACTCCGGCTTTTCAGTAATTACAAACTTTTTTTACGTCCGATAATGAAGTCCTGAAACATCCTGATCTGTCGCGAACGTTCGAAAAATCATTGGACTTTTGAGTACTCCAATTAGTAATAGGGATTCGTTTGTTCTAAAAAAATGTAATTTCTCTTGAATAAACACGAATTCTTCGTGTTCTGCTATCATAACAGGAGCCTGATTAGCTCGATCTCGTGCTCTGTGTATCAGTTTTTTTTTATCACAGAGCAGTGATCGTTCTTTCCTCTTGCGCCGACGTCCTTTTTTATCTCGCGATGCGCTATATTCTTTCTCTCTCTGTTTTGCTCTTGGCATTCGCGATGGAACCATGGTACCCGCGTCAATACAGACGCGCATGCGCAGATACAAAGATCCCGAGGGTGTTCCACCATCATGAATGTTGAAGTATACCTACTATACGTTTATTATATTATAGGTTCTTATACGTGAAAGGGAAACGAAACGAATTAATAACCCGGCGAATCAATTTTTCCGCTTTATTGCATCGATAATTTTACTATGCATCTTTTCGAGTCACCGAATTGAGACAAGAATTTGTCGTAAATTAAAAAAGGGAATGCAAATTTTCTCATGTTTCAAGAAAATATATGAAATTTGTTGATGAAACTCGAGTGGCCAGGATTGATCTCTACGTGTATAAATTGACGCCATGAAAGACTCGTTGAGCGAGCGCGCGTGCCTAAACTCGAGTTACATCCTATCGAAAAATACTTGCAATAATTATTAGTCTTCATCGTCGTTTTTACAACTTTGAGAATGCGCAAGGAAAATAAAACGCAATTTCATAAAAATCGCAAATTGCGAGTGTCGGAATTAATTTTCCTGCGGAAAAAGTTGATGAAAGCCCTCGTCATGGAGACGCGTATAATATGCGAGAAAGTGTTGCCGTTGATAATTATTACAAGTGTTCGCGCGTGAAAGAAAACTCGTGCAATTTATTCCGCTGCACGTAGCACGAGCGACTTCCTCTACTTCGATATAATCATCATCCGCATATCAATGTAATGACAGTTAACTGCAGTCTCGACGCACGCCTATACGATTTACGAATTTACGAGCATCGGGGCAAAACTCGTTTTGATCTTCTCACGATTAGAAATGTACATACGGATTTTTCGCAGAATGTGGTGGACCATAACTGGGACTTTCGGAAACATCCTCCCGATCGACTGGAGCAAATCGTACGCGAGGAAAATGCACATGCCGGCTTTGAATCTCAACGAAGCTCCGATTTCTTTGGAGAGGTGTGACATCTCTTTATCCAAGTACTACTTGGAACGAAAATTCGAAAGGGGCATTTCAATGGTGTCTTTGTATCGCTTTCCAGAGCTGCAGAACTCGACGATTTGAGTAACGAGGATGAGGCCGTTGCCACGGATCTGGACATGCATGCTTTGATACTTTCCAGCAGCACCGAAAACAGCCCCGAAGAACCACTCAAAACTGCCGAGGAAGTCATCCGCGAAATTGATGATTTGATGCAGGTTCGCGTCCCTCTTTTCGTATATATGTATATTCTTTTTTCAACCTTGAAAAAACTTTCGCTATATCTTTGGCAATTTATTTTTTGGCAGGAAACACCGTCCATCGAAAGGTCCCCGGACTCCGAAGAATCTCTTTTGGACACTGATGAAGCTTTGGAAAGGAGTAAACAAGTCCTGGGCTCGCCGCTACATGAAATTAGTAAAACAAAAAATTGCATTGTTATTCGTGAATTTTTATTGGCTCCAATTCTCGAGTCGCTTCAATGAAGAAGAATGTTAATTATTGCAGAGTTGCGGCAATTGAGCTCGGGTCAATTGACGGACCTTCTCGGCGAAATGGAAGCACTGGTCGCGGCTTTGAGCGAGACGCTCATCGCCGAATTGGCGCTCCGGGACGAGCTGGAGTATGAGAAGGAACTGAAGAACCAGTTTATCTCCCTACTACTCGCCGTGCAGAACCGTCGCCGGCAGCATCACGTCACAAAAAAACGAAGCCAAATTCAAAACGGAACCAGTCCGTTACCACAGCACAGATCTTTGCAAGAACCAAAGGTTCACGAATACCCTACAAATTCAGATAATCTCACTATAATAATCCATGAAAAACTCATTTATCACGATAGCTTGTTTTTTCCTCCTTTCAGTACCTGACTACGGTTATTCCGTACCACACGGACAGCGGACCGCCGGACAATCAAGCGTTACAAGTACTTATAAAAAGTAGGTACAAGTACAATGTTAAGAAACGCAGCGACGTACACGATTGAATTCGGTATTTGTAATCGATAACGTTTTTCAGTATTGAAAGCAATTAATGAGGACAGCCCGACGGTGCCCACATTACTCACGGATTACATTCTGAAAGGTGAGCTTTCTCGTGATTTTCAACTTTGAAATTATAATAATTAATCGGATTTTTATTTCAGTGCTGTGCCCGACTTAATGAGACTGCTGCGCCGAGAGAAATTCACTTCTTCTTGCCATTGCGCTTACAGATATTAACGGATATTTACGCGCGTTCGAACGTATAAGACCGCCAATCTTGCTTTTTTAGCCGTACCTCAAAGTCCATCGCATTCGCCGCAAGGACACTTAGACGATTATTAAGCTCTCCTGGCATTTTTTTTCTCTAGTCTCTTGTTTGTACATGTAACGTAAGACGCGACTTTTCATCACTCCTTCTCGCTTCGAGTCTAAATCCCTTGCCATATTTACATGTTCGTATTTATTTCGACCGATCGGACCGATCGCCAATAATTGTGAATACGAAAAGACGTTTTGTATTCAGAATAATCATTGACAAATTTTCTGTATATATGAAAAAATCAATTCACAAATCACGTAAATTTTAAGCATTTTTTTTGCGAGTGCAGTTTCTCCAAAAGAATTTTCCTCTCCGACTCGATGGGAATTCGAAAAATAATCTTTAGCGACATTGTATAACAAATTTGTTGTTTTTTTTTTTGGATAAATTGCACTATCGGAAAAATCGCGTAGAGTGTTAAGAATCGAATAATGTATCGAGACGCAAACACACATTCTGAAAAGTACTGTAGCTCATTACTTCTACGGCCAGTACGCGACATTTGTAGAATACTTATTCGAATTGTTGTGGCCCTATTGTAATGTATTTGAATATAATTTATTGACAAATAATGTTTGCCGTACAAAAAATAAACTATGTCTACGGTTACATTATTGGGATACTTAATTATTCCCTAGTGTCCGCGTCTTTTAATTAGCACAATAATTAGTAATGCACATGAGAAATTGAGAAAATAATAATAATAACACAAGGAATGAACATTTTTCTTGTATAAATGCAAAAAATTAATTATTAATTGACTTAAATTCTCTAAAATGGATAAATTGAATAAACGCTGTTCTGACTTTTGGACACTTTTCTCGGTGGCTCATTCTTCGGGTTCTAAAATAATTGTTAAAAACAATATTAATGAACCGTGTTTGTTTGATATGACATATTGAAATTGATTTACTTCTTGGGTCTTTTCGATCTTTGGTACTGCTACTACGTTAACTTCGGAAGATTGCGAGTTCCGGAAAGGAAGATTTAGAAAGCGGTAGTTATGTCCATGTTGACGTTAATATACGACAAAATTTGTACTTTCAGATGTCGTGGGCATTACGAGCGAGGCAATATATGCCTTCTGCAGTAACTTGCCAAATTTGAAGTATCTTGGCTTGAACGATAATGTAACTTCAATTTTACCTAAAGATTGTGGTTTTGCAAAAAGTGGTTTTGCTTCCAGATTCCTGAGGATGAATTAAAGACCCTCGCATACACGAATGCCTCAGTTAGAATATTACCATTATTAATTAATTGGTTAGGTACAGAAGGTGTTAGCGACATTTCTGAAAACTTGAAATCTTTACGCTAAAAACTGGGCATCACTTTAAGATAAATAAACCGGTGAATTGAAATTTTTCCGAAAGAAAAAGAACTTATTTCGCGATTTCGAAATTTTTGTATGCTCATCGTACGTATTTTTTTATCGCTGTTGTGTTTGTGTGGCGTTTGTACGGTGCGTATACATGTGTACAAGAAATTCGATGCACTTGTATAATTGAATTCGAGCACTGCCTAGACGGAAAAGACGAAAAACAACGAATTAAAAAGAAAATCTGAAAAAATTGTATTCAACCCATTCTTACACAATGGATTGTTTATTATATCTGACCACGAAAAAAAACAACTAATTTCAAACTTTCGCGCCCAAAAGACCCTCGATCGATTTTAAATCTCCCGCGCTCTCGATAAATTTTTCCCGACAACCCCCCTTCTATACCGGGAGTATGAATCGGTCCAGAAACGAAACCAAGTGGCACGGCACCGAGTGCAATCAATTATTTATTGTAAAGTAAAGTATTACTTTCCCGTATACTAAGAAATTACAGCCTAAAAATAATTTATTTAGAATCACTGTATAAACTACTTCTATATTTTGTAATTTCAGGGCCATGAACGCAGACAAGGGTCTGATTTTGACCCAAAAAAGTTGATCGAAACTTTTAAAGGCTGCAACTTTGACATAGAATCTCACGACAATTTGCCATTGGACAAATTTACAGATGTGTTGAGGAAATTAAGAGGTTACTCGAGTTACAGTGTTATTGTTTTATGTATTTTAAGTCACGGGAAAGAAAGTATTTTGTTGCATGTATTATCAGTTTAAATAGCATGCATGTACATGCATTTTCACATAATTTAAATTAAAATTTGTTGCAGGTTGTATGATTACAATGGATGGACAAGAGATGAATTTATCGCGCATCGAACAAATGATACGTTGTCCTGAATTGGAAAACACTATAAAAATTGTCATTGTTCAATGTTGCCTGGGTACATACATAGGTAATTCGATTTGAAAAAATGAACACATGAGTTATGCAAGTGGAAAACTCTGTTGAGATGAAAAATGTTTTGAATTGTGACAATATTTTTGCAAACATGAAAATCCCTGAGTATGAATGTTATTTTTATAGGAATCAGGAACTCCAATTTGACCACGGATGGTCCTAGAGACATGAACGTGACAAGGTTGTCCAATTTTATACTTTTGACAGCAACTTTAGACGGATTTGTTGCAATCAGAGACAAGACAAAGGGTACATTAATTTAAATTCTGCTAAAGAAAATTAGGCTTTATTGAAAACTGAATCAAAGTTTAACGTTTTTAGAATATTTAAACCTTTTAATAATTTGGATTCTCAGGGACCTGGTTCATACAAGAGTTGTGCAATGTGATTTAAAATAACAAAGGGCGAGAGTTGACAATGGAAAAATTGCATGCAGAAGTGAACATAGAACTTGGAAAGAAAAAGAGCACTAAAAATGGACAAATTCTTGCACAAATATCAAAAATAACATCCACGTCATGTAAAACCTTTGTTTTTCCTCCGTACAAAAAAGCTGAATTACGACATTGATCAGAATCAAAGCTTATTCATAATAGCATTTATCGCCATGTTGAAAAGTCTGAAATTAATATAGAAATAGCATTTTACGACACTGACAATGATAAAAATTTGTAGCTACTTATTTATGATAAAAAGATATTGAAATGTTATCCGACATTCTGTAAATGCATCTACAATTATTGAAAAGATAATAAAGATTTTGTACTTTTATAAAAATCAGTTTTTTAATTTTCAAACATCGACATATTGTTCAGTACATAAACATCATTTCTAAACAAAGACATTAAATCGATTAAATACTCTTGAAAAGTAAAACTAATTACTAATTACTATAGTGTAGTTTTGAAATGCACTTGAAATATTGTTTATAATACAGAAATTTTAAAGCAAGATCTTAGTTCTAAAACTAATATATTCTCTGAATCAATCTCCTTTTTTGCCAGCATTATCGATTTCTGAACAATCCGTGGACCTCCCGGAATCTTCATTGACATCAATGTGATGTCCAACGCTGTGATTTTCTGCTCCCTACAAATACTTTCCTCCGCATTCTTCGAATCTTCTGATGAAGAGTTACTGCTGTTTGAACAATTATCTGGCTTTGGACTTTGACTTTTCTTAGAGGCAGCGGAGCCGTCATCGCTGCTATCAGAATCAATGATTTCATCCAAATCGATATCTGAATCATCGTCCAACATGGTTTTCCTCTTTTTCTTCAACGTGGGCTTGCTTTCGCTTTTCCTTTTGACTCCAGAGAAGAACCAAGAGCCTTGAAACCCTCCTCGACTGCATCACTGATTTTTTCCGCTAACTTAGAACGTTCCTCGTTGTATTTTTCATTCTTAAAATGGTGTTTCGGCACAGCACAGAGCTTGTCCAACTTTTTCTTTTTCCATTCCGCTGCTTCTTCTGTTCGATCTGACTGCTTCTCGATCCAGGCTTTCAGGCGTTTTTCTTTATTTATGTCTCTTAAACGACGACCGCTCAAGTCCCGACAAGCTTCTCGATTGGTAGTTTTCTCGATCTGCGCCCCGATAGCACGGAGCATCGAACCAAAACCACCTTTGCCACCGAAAAGCCTCGGGTTCATCATGACAGCGCCATATTGCAAAACATCGTCATCTGATACGAGACGACTGTTGTTTTCCAGGTAGAAATTGGAACAGCATAATCCCTGTCGAGACACAAAACGAGTTAATGCACAAATATTGGATTCCGTTGAAAGAATTATTGTTTTTAAAAGTGTTTTTGCAGTTATCAATGTCGAAGTTTTTTGACAAATTAAGGGAAAATATTTTGATCGCAGACGATGAGATTGGATTTTTGGATGCGGTTTTATTCGTTATTAGGTAATAGAGAAACTTGTAAGTTGTAAAAAAGTGACAGTATTTTTATTTACATACAAAACTACGGTTTTTGAGGTTAGAAAATAATAATTACTGTTTTTTGCTCCACGATGTCCCACAATTGTTCAACTGAACTTTTTTGTTCTGTCGTGAATATGAGTTTCACTGAATTTCCCGAATCGACGCTGACAGACAACATTTTAGTGTCGAATCCCTGTTGAAAAAAACCACATAGGATTCCCACATGGGAATCCTATGTAGGAATCCCACATAGGATTCCCATGTGAGATTTTGTCATAGGAATCCTATGTAGGACATGTGGGAATCCTATGTGGGATATGTGGGAATCCTATGTAGGACAAGTGGGAAACCTATGAAGCACATGTGGGAGTCCTAGGTAGGGCATGTGGGAGCCCTTCGTAGGACATGTGAGAATCCTATGTAGGACATGTAAGATTCCTATGTAGGACAAGTGGGAATCCTATGTAAGATATGTGGGAATCCTATGTAGGACATGTGGGAATCCTATGCAGGATATGTGGGAATCCTATGAAAGACATGTGGGAGTCCTATGTAGGCAAGTGGGAATCCTATGTAAGACATGTAGGAATCCTATGTAGGATATGTGGGAATCCTATGTGGGGTATGTGGGAATTCTATGTGGGTCCTAGGACTTTGTATGAAAAATAAAATGAAATCATTATTGGAAATTGTACGAACATTTTTTTCTAAATTTATTTGAAAGCACTCTTTTTTTCAATAAATATACAATATAATATATCTTCATTCCCTGTGTTTTTTCTCAGTTTGATGGGCCTTTTCTTGATCCTTCTTTGCTTAAAATTGAAACGAACGAAAAATTTATCGTTACAAAAACATAGTTATTTCCGCAATCTCTCATTTTTAATGTTGCATTTTCAAGTACTTACAGTTTTTTCGCATGCCATTAATTTTCTCGGTGACAGCGCGACTCCACTTTTTGCTTTCTTTTTTAAGTTGAACTCCTTTTATGCCTTGCCGCATGAGATGATCTTTATGGAACCCTGTGTTCGGTTTGATCATATATTAGATAATAATATTAATACAAGGTAGAAAACGGTCTGTCGAATGTGCATTATACTACGATATGATGCATATTTGACGGTACTAAACATGATAATACGTATTTCATAATTTAAAAAATGTTCAATGTGACGAGACGAGACGAGACGAGACGAGACGAGACGAGACGAGACGAGACGAGACGAGACGAGACGAGACGAGACGAGACGAGACGAGACGAGACGAGACGAGAGACGAGAC